>JAODAL010043284.1:0-33989 GCA_025379985.1 Phyllomedusa bahiana | reverse complement strand
CTGCCCTAAAAAAAGAAAAAAAAAAATGGGGGGGGGGCGGGGCAAAGGGGCCCAAAAGGTCAAAAGCAACAAAAAAACCCTTTTTAAAAACTAACTCCGCCCATACTCGCCCTGTCCCAAAATGGGGAGGGATATATAGCCTATAACGATCCGATTCCCATCTCCCTATTCTTCGCACCGCTTCCGAATCCAATCCCCACCCTGCTGCTTCCGTAGCAGTACCAATGCGAAATGAGTGCGGCGCATATTGCCCCGGATCCAAACCTAAGCCCTCTAAACAACACCGTAAACTGGAACCTTGACAGAAAACTGCCATCGGAGTGAACCAGCAAGGGGCCCGGGCTCGCACCGCGCAGCCCCCAATAATCCTCAAAACTGCGAACTGGGCACATAAGGGCTCCTTCGATTGCACCCAAACACAATCGCTTACCCTTACCCGCCTGATCCGTCTTAGACCTTCAAATATACACCTCCAGCCCCTCCTGCGTCCGCTGAACATCCTCACTCTGTAAACCCCCACCTACCCTTCTGCTGGGACACACCAGTTCGCCGATGCGCAATGCCCCGAAGAAGGCCACAGAAAAGGCAAAACGGAAAAGAACTATTTCGAATCCGAAGAACAAACACACCCCAGTTGTTTACCCAGTTGCTCTAACAACAGAAACACCACGGGGCGACGCTTATCCACCTCTTTCATACCTCGTCTCAGACCCTTCAAAGCCTGCACCACAACAAATGCCTTTGTAACGTCAGCCAAGCCGCGCGACTTAAAGCCAAAGGCAAGGGCTGACACAAAATGTGATGCCCTGGAGCCCGACCATCCCTCATTAGCCGCATGACCAATAAAACTAAACAGCGCCGCTGTTTGTTCCTCAAGATAGTGGCCCAATGCGTTCCAACCATTGCTCCTAAAGTGCCCAAGAAGCCCCGTACGCATCCCAGGTGCTTGCAGCTAATGATGACCTGAACAGCCGATTCGTGGAATCAAAACCTTGGTCCATAATTCCTCGGGGCACTCTAATCCCACCGCCGCTGCCTCCGGCGCCAACTCCCGGAAACGCTCCAACTGTAAACGAGACAAAGCGTCAGCCAGGTTATTCTTCACCCCCGGGTCGTGTGTCGACGTTACCCATGCATTCAAACTTAGACATCGCAATACCAAATGAAGCAACAGGCCCAGAACAGGAGGCGAAGAGGCCGATAGGGAGTTAATAACCTGGACCACCCCAGGTTACCACAGTGAAAACGAACCTTCTTATTTCGAAAACGATCACCTGAAATTTCAACAGCCAAAACAATAGGGAACAATTCCAACAGTGCCAGATTCTTGACCAATCCAGCATCAACCCACTCCTTCAGCCAGCGCCCCACGCACCAATCCCCCTGGCAGTATGCCCCAAACCCGACGCTCCCCGCCACATCCGTGAAGACTTCGATATCCGTATTACTCAGTGCCCTATCCATAATAATGGAGCGACCATTAAATTGGGCCAGGAAAGACTGCCAGACCCTCAAATCCTCCCTCAATCCTGCCGACAAACGAATAAAGTGGTGTGGGGCCTGCACCCCCGCCGTAGCCTCAGCCAGACGCCGCGAAAATACCCTACCCATCGGCATGATCCGGCAAGCAAAATTCAATTTGCCCAAAAGAGATTGCAGGTCCCTAAGCGTCACCTTCTTACACCCCAGAAACCTATCAATTTCCAGTTTCATATCGTCCAATTTTTCCTCCGGCAGCCGACACTCCATGAACACAGAGTCAATGCGTATGCCCAAAAAATTAATAGAGGTAGTGGGCCCCTCCGTCTTGTTTGGCGCCAAAGGAACCCCAAAATGCTCCGCCACCCATTGCATCGATGCCAACAGCGACCCGCAAACCTCTGAGTCCGCTGGGCCAATGCAAAGGAAGTCATCAAGATAATGGATCACTGATGCCAATCCGGAACTGTCCCTCACCACCCATTCCAAGAAGGAGCTTTATTCTTCAAAATAAAAGCATGATATTGAACACCCCATCGGTAAACATTTATCTATAAAAAACGAACCCTCCCAAAAAACACCTAAACAGCCGGGGCACTGTCCGGATGTACCGGTAATAGCCTAAAAGCAGATTCGATATCCGTCTTAGCCATAAGCGCCCCCCGACCGTGAACCCGAACCCAGCGCAGCGCCGCATCGAAAGACGTGTAGACCACTGAGCATAGTTCAGGATCGATACCGTCATTAACCGATGACCCTTTATGAAATGTCAAGTTATGTATTAACCGAAATTTGTTTGGCTCCTTCTTTGGCACCACCCCCAACGGGGAAACCACCAAGTCGGGAAACGGTAGCGAGGCAAACGGCCCCGCCATCCTGCCCAATGACACCTCCTTCGCCAACTTCTCTGCCACCACCGTAGGGTGTAACAGAGCCGAACGCAAGTTTTTTGTCTTAAATAGAACCTCTTGGGCGGGAGGAGGGATTTGAAAACCCTCCTTAAAACCCCCTTACAACAAGAAAGCCGCCTCCTGATCTGGATACCTATCTAGGTATGGTTCCATCGCGAGGAGCTTCACTGGTGTCACTCCCTTGCGAAGGACCAGACCCCTTGCCTTTTCCCCTGCGCATGCACCGGGATGTGTCGTGAGAGGCGGCACTGCATACTGAACAGACATGCCTGAAGTGGCAGGCCGTCCCGAAGCGACATTGGTTGTCTTGAAATTGCCAGCAGACCCCCCCTTTGAATCCCCTTGGGACCGCTCCCCCAAAGACCCGGCGCCTCCCTGCTGCCCAGAGCCCCGGGTCCTGCCCTGAAAGGGCTGTCTAAAAGAGTCGGGGCCATAAAACCCTCAGCCAAAAACCCGATGTCCTTATGGTCCCATCGGATTGATGGCCTTACCGCTTTCCTCTGACGAAACCGTTCGTCCTAACGGAGCCACGCTTGCCCCCCGTACACCCTCTGCGCCTCGCCTATCGAGTCCAAATAGCAGAATAGAGCTGAACAATTTTCAGGGGATTTCTCACCAATGATGCTCGCCAGTATGGCGAACGCTTGCATCCAATTCTGAAAGGTTTGCGGTATTAACCGTCATCTACGCTTTTCCTCCTCCTCCTTCTTATTCTCGTCTCGTTTTCCCTTTGCTAGGTTGAACTTTTCCAAAGGAAGAAGAGAAAATATTTCGACATATTCGTCATTCCAAATCTTTTCTCTTACCTCCTTCTTCAAATGGGCGCCTAAAGAGCCCTCAAAACAGACATAGACCTCACCCTTTGGGCCCTGTCATCAAGGCGCACGCTATCCACAGAATCCTGTTCGGTTTTGAACAGATACTGTCACCCCAGCCCCCCTACTTACCGACCCCTCCCCTGAAACCCAATCACCCACCCCCAGAGGTGATGGAATAGGAACCGCCGACGCTACCGCTGGACACGACGCTGATAGTGGGGACATCTGACCCGACACCCCAGATGTACCTGGCAATTGCGCCAACAATTCGCATAAACTACCTGTCAACTCCTGCAACGCCGCCACCCCCACCGACCACCGGAGCTAACCCCGCCGCCGACCCCCTGAGACGCCTGCCCCGATGGTGACAAAACAAACATGGACGACTTACCAGGCTGCACGGGAGCTGTGATCCCGCCAGCCGTGCTGACCGATCCCTGTAGACCATCTCCACGCTCTTGGTGCCCGCCGAATCCTCCTTGCCTTCCGGACGTCGCTCGCCGACGATCCTGGACCAGATGGACCTCCGACCGTACGCTCCCCACGACCTCCCTCGCCGGGAGACTCCCATGTGAGTCTCCTTGCTGCATCCCAGGCGCCAGCCTGCTAGGCCCGGCCGTCCACCATCCGTCTGCGTCATGCCTGGAAACCGTGCTGCCTCCTGACGTACATTCCGCTGGCTCCACACTCCTCAGACGCTCCCTGGCGGGCCCCCCGACCGGCTCTTTGCCAGGGGCACCTGCCACGGGAATCACTGGAGCAGTAACCTCAACAGGTGCCACCCCTGCACTGAGGTGGCGTCTGTCGCGTTCTGTTGGGCCCGCCCGCCTGGGCGGATTCCTCCCGGACCGGACCGCACGCGACCGACCAGAGGGCCGCACCGTCCGGCCCGGAGGGTCCCCTGAGGGGCTCCTGTGGCGCACACGGGCCCTGGGGGTAGTTTCAGGGCTCAGACGCTCTGGAAGGCGGCTACGCCGCCTAGGCTGAGCCAGAGGACCGGATACCGCACCATGGGAAACAGAGGCCGCAGCCACAGCCCCCACCCCCAATGCGCCCTGTACCTGCTGTTCAAGCCAGGCGGGACCGCGCTCTCCAGCCGCCCAACGGAGCTGTGCCAGCAGCTCCTCCACACCTGAAACGTCAGCCATAACCGCCGGGGACACAGAAACGAGGGGAAAATATTTGCGCGCTACTACAAACCCGCACAGTGACCCGGCGCAGCGCATGTCAGACACTTGCTCTCTCGTGCCGACCACGCGTCTGTTCCTGCGCCGCGCGGGACTCTGCTTTATATGCCAGGCCCGCCCACCGCGACGCGCCCTCGACTCCACCCCCTTGAACTCGCCGCAGCGTACGGCACGCCGGGTCATGAGGGGCCTCCCCCTAGGGCTGCGCCCCCATGTCCGGCCCCGTACTTTCATGGTAATGAAATGTCCACCACGTATACAGCTCTGTATAATATACATTATATGTAATAATAATAATAATATGTTCTTTACTAACAAAGTTAATCCAAAAGTCAGCTTTGTTAAATCACCAGTTTTTACATATTACTAGCAATATTCAGCTAACCTGAAAAAATATGAAGCATGATGCCCAGTGACCACTTGCAAAGTATACAAAATAGAAAGATGTACCAGTTTCCATTAAAAGTCCATTTATTGAATATTCATAAATATAGAACATGAAACAAAGGGTGCAATATCCAAACAAGCCATTAGTCAAAGTGCTATATTGCATAATGCACATTGTACCCTATGTTTCATGTTCAATTTTTATGGATATTGAATAAATAGACTTTTATTAGAAGCTAGTACATCTTTCTATTTTTCAGTTTTTACATATTCTCTCATTTTTAATAGAAGGCACAGCCCACCACTAATAGAAAATACCGAACTTTGCTATAAGTAGGTTTTTTAGGACTTTAAGTGCTTTAAAGCACAGAATTAAAAATAAGCCACTCCTTAATTGATTATTATGAATCTTGCTGAGGGCAAGCATTTTTAGAACATCCAAGTCCTTGAAAACTCCTTGAATTATGTTGTTAGGAAAAAATCTGTTAAAAATAATTTCTATAAAGCGATTATATTGTAAAATACAAAGTTTTGCAAATGTCAAAGTACTAAGACTTAATTTTTCCTCATAAAGATGCATTAATATTCGACAAGAAGGTAATGGCACAAAATGACATAATATTATTCTAAGCAAACAAAGACTTAGTCCCAAAGACAGTGGGGTTGAGAGAGACAAAGTGAGCGGCATTCACTCATATAAGGACCTGGAGACGTGTTGACAGCTCATTGCTTTTGTTCTAATTATTCACATAATATATTAAGATGTGAGCTGGGAGTGTGATGGATGGTAGGGGAAAAAGAATGTGGAGAGGGGAATTCAGACAGCTTGTTATCAAAATTAATTATCCAGGAAATAAATATCCACTGAGATCGCCTCGAAGAGAGTGACGGGGGGATCTTCCAGTTTCATAAGGAATAAGAAAAGTCACTTGGAAGCCCCCAGGCTCTGACCTATTCTGTAAATGACAATACTCGATGTCCCAATTTATTATATGCAAGAGAGTCCACAGGGCATGCATCCATCATACACTTCACTGTTAGAAGATTATTGAAGATTATTAATGTCATTAGTGCCTCTATCCACTCATACAGAATGCTGCAATGTTTTCAGATGACAGTAAGAGTAAAAAGACTAGTAGTGACTACAGACACAAAACTTGCACTGTATGAACAGGCACAAAATTATATGCATATGTTTATTTGGTATATTGTATATGTTGCCATGCATTCTCTAAAATAATAGATCAGTCAATCATCATGGGTCTAACTTTAACTACATGGGGTGGTAACCTGTGGCCATTCATTTGTAGAGGATCGGCCTCTAATATTACATACAAAATGCCCTAATTTGACACATGGGCACTCTGACAACTTTGTTATTGTATAGGTTTCCAGAATTTTAAAATAATGGCACTTAGGATTCATTTCATCAAAAGATAACATTTTGCATTAGAAGTGGTCATTGAAAAAGTTATTAAATACAGAGAAAGAAGTGCAAGCTAGCTCTTCTATGATGACAGTTAGTATGTCATAATTCAATGGAGAATATAGCAGGTAGTAAAGATGTGATGATCCAGCAAAGAGAGCCAACAAGTTTTATCCGTTGAAAATTGACAAAGCTTTATTCCAAAAATTAACATAAAAACATTTAACAAGCAGTTACATAACTGGACAGGGATAGCATGGAAGCAACAGAGGCGAAAGACACCCGCTTACGCATTTCGAGCACACATGGTGCTCTTAGTCATAGCATGCTCTGTCATTTTTTAATGGATAAAACTTATTGGCCTTCCATGCTGGATCATCACATCTGTACTACGTATAAAAAAAAAAATAAGTCTTAAACTGTACTCCTGGGCAAAAATATATTTAGAGTGTTACTTTTGACTTTTTATGTCTTAAGTTTTAACAACACACCATAAATATCTAACATCTCTCATTGTCAGTCATATTTTATCTTATGGTCATAATTCACGTCTCACTATCATTTAGATTTTTTCCACCAAGGACCGGTGTGATACACAAAATTTTTCTATGGCCCAGTGGGGGCGGGGTTATGGAGGGTGTTGGATGTATAGAATCACACACAGAAAAAAAAAAAACACCCACAATAACGTGTATACTGTGTCATTTAGGGGTATAGTATGGGGTAACCAGTATTTTATAACTGCAGACTGATTGTCAGCTCTGTGGGTCAGTATTATACATGTATATAATATACATATGTAATCAGCTCTGTCATTATAGAGATATATGCCCCCTGTAGTCATTATATAAAGAAAAAAAAAAAGAAAAAAAAAAGAGGAAATTACTCACCTTTCCTGATTCCAGAAGAGCTGCTTCCTCCAAGACTCAGTGACTGGCGAGACCGAGCGGCGCAGGGGGTGTGACGACACTACTGCATCACCCCCCTGCGCAGCTGTTTGAGCGCCGCATCTACAGCGACAGGGAAAGCAGGGACGGTAATACACCGACCCTGCTTTCTCTCTAGCAATGCAGCTGCACGCTGTGTGCAGCTGCTAACTCTGTGTGGCCGTTGCGCAGAGTGGATGCTGACCGCCCGGACTAAAGTCGACGGGCGGTCGGCATCATGTTAGCCCGGGGCCGCGGACTGGCAGAGGATACGCTACGGCCCAGTGTCGGTCCGTGGCCCGGTGGTTGGGGACCCCTGATTTAGATGGTCTTCCCCTTCCATTTCTATTTCTAACAACAAAGGATCTCATCACTCCTGTTTAAAATGTCTATTTCTATTTTCCTAAAGAGACTAGATCTCTTACTGTAATTTTTAACCTTCTAAGTTACAAAGCTTAATCTTGCTGTAAGAAGGAAGTGGCTAACTTCCACTACTTTAGTTGCAACAAAATACAATGTGGATGGAAACCTAGGACATAACTGTGTGAAAGGAAGGAAGCTAGACTTTTTACTAATTATGACAAAATTAATTTTATAATAACACTAATAATTCTGAAGGCATTCATTTTCTTTATCCTGCCATTTTATTTTTTAATAATCACACCTTGATTAGGGCAACAACCCTATCCTAGTTTTATCCACTCCTGTTCCATGTATAGCACCACTGTGGGCGAAACCATAGCCATATCAGCTATAACAGATTATTCGGAACCCAGAGATTGAGGAATCCTCTCAGGTGCAAGAAAGCCACCAACTTGTTATTTCCTACAAAAATGTAGAAAAGAACACGTTGGTAGCTTTCTTCTATCTAGCACTACTATGTGGGTTTTCTGGTATATGATGGAATTACTAATAGCTATACAGTGGTCCCTCAAAATAAAATATTAATTGGTTCCAGGATGCGCATTGTATTTTGCAGTCAATGCTTGTTGAGACCATATCTCTATGGCAAACTGTTAATTGGATACGAAACCTAAAAATCTCTCATAACAAAATGAAAGAAAAAGATTAAAGAGGTTTTGCCACAAAGGCATTTCATGTCCTCTGTTCCTCTCTTCAGCTTTCAGTGTGCTCAGAAGGGGGCATGTGGGTTTGTTTGTAATGCATATCATGTAACCCAACAGGCTGACATCACCATTCATTTCTCCATAGTGTGCTCACTCTAGTCAAAAAAGGTCTGTATATGTAAAGACCTGTCAGTAGCTACAATGCAGATCAGTAGAGTTTTTGCCTCACAACATAGGTTCAAATCAAGGCAGAAACCAAACCTGTGTTTTTTTCTTTTCTCTCTTTATCGATGAACATACCTACTTGAGGTTTCTTTTTTTAATTTATTTGCACTGTTTTACTAATTATTAAGGAGTACAGAGAACATGAGTACAATGACAGCACCTGGGGTTGAATACTTGCTCAGTAGTGTTGAGCGATTATAATCGACAAAGTTGAAATTGGCACGGTTTTTAGGTTGATCGGAAATTTCCGATCACGCGATAATTTAGGTGAGAATCTGCGCATGATCTATTACTATCTATTACTATCGCGCCATTTTCGGCGCTTCCTGTCATTTTGGCGGCCAGCAAATCAACTTAAAGCATAGAGCAGGGTGAGCTGAGTGTGCGATGTCATGACTGTAATCTGTATGGTTGTCATTGGCTGGAAAAATCACATGACCTTGTTTTGCATAGAACAGCCCTTCCTGTTCAGCATCAGTGTGTCAGTGTGTCTCATAAGAGCAGGACGTGTGTTAGCTCTCTCCTCAATACAGCTCAGCTCAGAGACACAGTTCTCTTTGTTCACACAGACAACTATGCTTTTAGCTGTGAACATTAGAACATAGGTAGATTAGAGAATTTCAGTTCTTAGTTAGTTAGACTGAGACTTTTAAAGAAGCATTTAATGCTGTAGAGCCACGGGAGGGGGGGAGGTGAGGGTGGTGTGGGCGAACACAGACAGACAGGCAGGCTTTTGAAAGGAGAGTGTATATTGTGCAGCCCAGACTCTGCTTTGAACCTACATTGAAATGGCTTTTTTTTACCAGTTTTTGGCCAGCACACCTCGCACCTGAGGTGAAATAGTACCTTTTATTTTGTGCAGCCCGGTTTTGTTCAAAGACCCACCTTGTACTTACATTAGGATACAGAAATGATCTAGTAACTGCTGTTGTATTTCATAGGTGCAAAAACCACCTTTTATTATCCGTACACAATTTAATTAGGTGTTTTTCACTTTGGCGCAGGCCATTTTTGTTCAAAGACCCACCTTGTACTTACATTAGGATACAGAAATTTTCTAGTAACTGCTGTTGTATTTCATTGGTGCAAAACCCACCTTTTATTATTCGTACACAATTTAATTACGTGTTTTTCACTTTGGCGCAGGCCATTTTTGTTCAAAGACCCATCTTGTACTTATATTACGATACAGAAATTTGCTAGTAATTGCTGTTGTATTTCATAGGTGCAAAAACCACCTTTTATTATCCGTACACAATTTAATTAGGTGTTTTTCACTTTGGCGCAGGCCATTTTTGTTCAAAGACCCACCTTGTACTTACATTAGGATACAGAAATTTGCTAGTAATTGCTGTTGTATTTCATTGGTGCAAAAAACACCTTTTATTATCCGTATAACATTTAAATAGCTGTATTGCACTTTGGTTCGCCCCAGTTTTTTTCAAATAGCCACCTTCTACTTAAATTTGGATACAGAAATTTCTTAGTTACTGTTGGTGTATTTCATTGGTGCAAAAAACACCGTTTGTTATCCGTATAACTTTTAAATAGCTGTATTGCACGTGGTGCGGCCCTAGTTTTTTTTCAAATAGCCAAGTTGTACGACAATTCTGATAGAAAAATTTTCTAGCAACTGTTCTCGTTTGTCATTGCTGCAAAAAACGCAATTTCTCATCCGTGTAACTTCTGAATAGTTTTATTGCGCTCGGTGAATCTCAGTTTGGCGCAGATAGCGCACTTTTATGATATTTTGTTGAAAACTATCAATTCCTAGTCCTACTGGGCAGTTGTAAACCCCTGGGACTGAAGGAAGAACACTGTTGATTTTGTCTTGCGGTTCTTCCATCAGACCGCATTTCACAGGTATTTGCTAGAAACATTTCAGTTTCTAATCCTAGTTGGCTGTATGAAATTAGAAGGATTTAAGAATAGCTGTGATTTGCCATCTTTCAATAAGAGACCGTCAAAAACTCTTCCATACCTTCTTACATTTTTATCTTTCTGAACATGGAGTGAAATGCAGATGGTAAGCGAGCAAAGAGGGGTGTAGGACATGGAGGTAGAGGTACGAGAGAAGGTGCTCCTTCCAGTGCTGGCGACAACACGCAAGCCAGCGGATCATCAGTTGCAGGACCGTCAGGCCTGTCATCGCTGGGTCAGGGCCCTGTGAATCTCAGTAACGAACAGCGTTGTCAATCTGTTCTTCAGTGGTTAATGCAACCTGCATGCTGCGGTCCAGGACAGGAATAGTCAATGTCCAGTTCAACTAAAATGGTGGTTCAAAGACTCCTATTTCCGGCACTTTTTAATCTGGGGGTCAGACAGGTTTAATGGTCATGCTGTGGCCCAGGACAGGTATAGTCAATGTCCAGTTCAACTAAAATGGTGGTTGAAAGACTCCTTTTTCCGGCACTTTTTAATCTGTGGGTCAGACAGGTTTAATGGTCATACTGCGGTCCAGGACAGATATAGTCAATGTCCAGTTCAACTAAAATGGTGGTTAAAAGACTCCTTTTTCCGGCACTTTTTTAATCTTGGGGTCATGCAGGTTCGGGGCTCATGCTGTGGCCCAGGACAGGGATAATCAATGTCCAGTTCAACTAAAATGATGGTTCAAATAATACTGCCTTCTGGCACTTTTTAATTTGTGGGTCATGCAGGTTTAAGGGTCATGCTGTGGTACAAGACAGGGATAGTGAATGGTCTGTGACTTTTTTCTGTGACTTTTATAACCTAAGTGTGTTGCCTAAGATGTAGCACGTATCCAGTTTACTGTTGTGGATGTTAATTCCAGCTTCTCCGGCCCTGTTTGAGTGTAAGAATGAAGGTTTTTTTTCATCTCCCATAGACTTTAATGGTCATCGGCGATAATCTATTATCGACTATCGGAAATCGCCTTGATAATTGACTATATCGACTATCGAATCGATAACGATAGTTGACACAATCGCTCATCACTATCGCTGAGCAGTGTGTGTGTGATAATTAGGCAGGGAAGAGATTGACAGTAGCTATCTGAGATGAGAGGTGATGTCTGAGCATGTGTGGTCAGGACTGAGGAACTCTCATCACTGGTCGTTTCCTCTAAAGACAGGCTGTATACTATTGGTCACTAAGGAAGCAGCTAAAATAAAAACAGCACAGAATTTTTAATAATGATGAATGGAGAAAATGTTTATTATTTACTTTGCAAGCTTCCACATCAATTTTACTTTGTGGCAAAACCCATTTACCAGATAACTAAGACAGATAGAGAAAGTCCTTACATAAAACATCAGAAAGAGCTGATGGAAGCTGGAAATCACTTTCTATTTTGAAGATAGAAGTTTCTTTGATCATGTACTTTATACACAATGTACCAGGAAACCTAAAACATAAATTGGGGCTGCCCTGACCTGGTCGTTAAAAGAGCCACTCATCCTGGCATATGTATATAGCATGTAGTACTGCACTGTACTGTAGAGAGGCAGTTCTAGACCGCCAATCATTGCATGTACTTCATTAATACAGATGTTTTACAAGTAAAATGGTTATGATATTTGGTTGGATATTCCATCAATCGCATATGTAACAGACTAGAAAAGTCTGTGACATTGTATGGTGAGTGTGGTCTTTGTATTGAAAATATTGTATCTTGAGGGCATTGTAACCACTGAAAAGGGACCACAGTAGTGGTTGCTACTTATATTGCTTCAGTTTCTTATCATTATGTAGCAGGACCCATTTTATTTTGCTATGGGACCCTATGAATGCTAGTTATGCCCCTGTACACTATACTGTAATAAGGGGATACTTTCCATTCAAGTGCCAGGTAGACCCCATAGAACAGGTTTGTCAAACTCATCGGCATTATGGTTGCGTTTAAAGGGCCGAATATCACCATAAGTCTGTATAAAATTTAACTATTTGAGCCTCTTTTGCTGTGCCGTTGCGAGCCACATAAAATGAGGTCCCAGGCCGGATTTGGCTAGCGGGCCTTTTCTTTGACACCTGTGCCGTAAAAGATGACTACGTACTATGATAAAAATGAGCTGTTTTTATTTCATTAGTTACAGTGTATCCTGATGCAATCATGTGTCAGGATACAGACTGCCAGGCACCCAATTAAAGTGGCAAATCTGGATAATTGCTATTGTTTGAATATCCGCTCTTCAAAGTTAAAGAAGGGCCACACAGTTGAATGTACATTTCAGATAGGATAAAAGAGAAGCAGATTATAATTGTCTTCCTCTCACAGTTCTGACTGTTAACTGGGGCTAACTCAGCTTCTCATTAGGCAAAATCTAACAGGTACACCTAAAAGGATGCTGTGAGCCTGAAGTATGACTGGCATAACTTGTTCTGAATTGGCTCATGGAGGAAAGTAAGAACGGCTCTATCTTTCATCTCAAGTCAGCTGAAATGTTTGCTATCTATAAATACAACAAAGCAAAGAGAGACGCTGGCAGGAGAGGTTCAAAGACGAGCAGGTAATGACTGACTGCTGAGGAGACGTTCCTCTGCTTGTTTATTTTATTGTTTAAGGATTTCTTGACAGTCTTGAATTGAATAAAGTAGGATTTTATTACTTTGGTTTACCACTTTGGATTTGTTTAGTTTGCATGTATACACCCTATGAAATGAAATCCAGTCGGAAATTTTAATGGTTTTAGGTAGTATTTGAAAAAATAAAAATACACTTTGTAATAAAAGCTTTACCATGGTGTGGGTTCTACTTCTAGGACTTTACTTATCAGGATAATGGAGTTCCCTGCTCTCTCATGAAGAACTTCAGAGTGGCAAGTCAAGCAAACGGAGATCTTAAATATGAGGGGTTCATAAATTGGCATTGTGGGCTGCATGACATGGACTCCAAGGTAAAACCCTGGTGTAGATGTAGGAAGTAAAGTATGTGTCCTATCCTTAGAATAATCATATAGCATTATTATTATTATTATTATTATTATTATTATTATTATTTTAAAGCATCATTCATCCCAGGGCACTGTACATTCAAGGGGGGTTACATACATAACATAAGACCAATCAAGGTACAAGGGCAACACTAAATGAGAGATAGTAGAGAGGGAGAGAGAACTCTACCCACCAAGGCTTACAATCTACAAGGAAGAAGGAAAGAGACATGTTTATATGGTGGGCAGACATATTTATATTGTTGGGTAGGGGGGGTATTAAAGGTTATCATGAGTTATCCTGGTTTCAGGTTGCTTTAGAAGCTAGTGAAGGTGAAGGAGAGTCTGGTGTATTAGGGTAATGAGTTCCAGAGCACGAGGGAAGCACGGGAGAAGTCTTACATACAGTTGTGTGAGGAGCTGACATGGGGAGAGCAGAGAAGAAGGTCCTATGAAGAGCAGAGATTGTGTGAGTGTAAATGAGAGAGATAGTAGAGAGGGAGAGAGGACTCTGCCCACCAAGGCTTACAATCTACAAGGAAGGAGGAAAGAGACATGTTTATATGGTGGGCAGACATGTTTATATGGTGGTGTAGGGGTAGCGGGGTTATTGTTGGTTATCCTGGTTTCAGGTTGCTTTAGAAGTTAGTGAAGGTGAAGGAGAGTCTGATGTATTAGGGTAATGAGTTCCAGAGCACGAGGGAAGCACGGGAGAAGTCTTACATACAGTTGTGTGTGGGGAGAGCAGAGAAGAAGGTCCTATGAAGAGCAGAGATTGTGTGAGTGGAGGTATTGTGATAGTAAGGCAGAGATGTTTGGAGGGGAGAGGTTTACATAGACAGTCCTATGGTTGCAGTCATTAAGCCAATGTTCTTGACTTGCAGTTTGGTCTTCAGTTCATTTTGGAATGCTTTTTGAACACTACCTTATCAAGCATTTTGACTGCACTTAAAAGGTTTGTCTCCTTATTATAACTCAAACTTGTTATAAGGGTCCTTTGACATTAAGCTGATCAAGGAGAATTCTTCAGTTGGGCTCCCAATGATCATCTGTACTTCGCGAGTTAACCTTACAGTGTTTCATTTCCCTGCTACCACCATGGGGGAAATTAAGCATTACACAGTGCTTATTCATATTGGTGGGTTGTCTATGTAATGCAGGATAAGACATGTCCTCCGGAGCAAGATACATTGTTTGTAACACTCTGACCAAGTAATGAGAATAATAGAGAGTTCTCCTGCTGGGCTCCAATGATCATCTTTAATCTCTGGGAAAACCATGCAGTAAGTATTTCATTTCCTTGCAGCGCCACAACAGGGGAAATTAAGCATTACACAATGCTAATTCATATTAGTGGGTTGTATTTGTGATGCCGGACGGGACAGGTCATCTGGAGCTCTTTGTAACCAACCTCTGCTCTGACCAAGAGATGAGAACTCCATAACAATAAATTAATGTTGTCAGAATCACTCTATTATGTATAGGAACTTCCACTGCTGGGCAAAATGAGAATTGGACATGCTGGATAACAATATACTCTATTCCTAATTCTGTCAATTTATAAGCCTTTGCCAGAGGGAGAGATAGCAGTCAGAAGTATAGCTGTGCAGCCAGTATCTATCTTGTGTGTAAGGCCAGCTTTCAGACTTCCCCTTTTCAGCTGACAACTATTATAATTATTAACCCCTTCCTTCTGCAAAGATGTACGGAGGCTTTTTTTTTTATTGCAGAATAAGATGTACTTTTTAATGACTCTGTTCCATATAATGCACTGGAAGACCCTCCAAAAAATAATTTGTGGATGGAAGATGAGAAAAATTGTCTTTTTTTTTTTTCTTTTTTTTGAGAGGAGAAGGGAGGGGGAGTACAGTTTTATGGACTTCACTATGTTGTATAAATTAAACATTATATTTATTTCTGCAGGTCATTACATTCCAGAGATACAAAAATGTTTCTGTTTTGTTTTAGTACTTTCATGAAAAAATGTTTACATTTTGTTCAAATTTGCGTTGCTGCGCCATTTTTAGACCAATAACGGTTTTAATTTTTTTCATCTGACCTGAAAAAGTTCTGATTTTTTTGCAGGTTGAAGTGTACCAGTCTGGTACTATGTAGGGATACATGTGACTTTTGATCTTTATACTCGAGTATAAACTAAGGTTTTCAGGACAAAAAATGTGCTGAAAAATCCGTCCTCAGCTTTTACTCGACTTACTGTCGGCACTCGGGCGCTGCAATGGCCCGGGCGCCGGCAGGGACACTTCAGCTATATGCGACTCCTCAGGGAGCACATATAGCTAAATCCTAAGTCAGCCGATAGTGTCCAGGCACTACCGCTGTCGACGATCTCTTCACCTGTATGCGACTACTCTGGGAGTCCGCAGTGGACTCTGGACAGCTGCAGACCTGTGGCTGTCCAGAGTTTCCGGCACAGGCAGAGTGAGTGTCATCATGCTGCCTGCATGGTGAGGTAAGTACTTGTATTTTATTTCTTAAATCCTATGGGGACATATGCCTGTCTGTGGGAACATATACCCCCCTAAAACCAGTCTATGGGTACATATACCTGCCTATAACATGCCTATGGGGGACATTAAACTGCCTATACCTGCCTAAGTAATTTTATTGGTATCCATTTTTTTTTTTTAATTTACCAACAGCCGCTGCATTTTCAACCCTAGGCTTATACTTGAGTCAATACGTTTTACCAGTTTTATGTGGCAAAAGTAGGTGCCTCGTCTTATATTCAGGTTGGCTTATACCCGAGTCTATACGGTATATTTTTTTTACTATGTTCACTGTACAAAATGAATAATATTACATTTTAAGTTTGGACTTTTACAGACAAAACAATACCAATTATTTTTAATAAAAAGGGTGTTTTGAACTGTTAATATTTGAATCATCTCTTTATAATGTTAGAACTTTTTTTATTATTAGCACTTTTAATCCCTCTAGGATGCTTGAGTGCTTGGTGGTTGGCAGGGTGGTGACCACTTGAACATTGTTCTGCAATATTAATATATTGCAGAACAATGGATCATAATGGCTCTTCAATTACACATCTCTATAGCAGAGTGTAGTCAGGGCCGTTCCTAGGAGCGGGCGAGGCGGGGGCGATCGCCCGGGGCACCTAGGCTCTGCTCACCCTAGGGGGGCGCCGCGACCACTCGCCTCGCCCGCCCGGAGGATCGCCCCTGACTCTGCGCGGCTGTTTTATAACAGTCGCGCAGAGCCAGCAGCTGCCGGTGCAGGGAGGAGACGGGACGGATCGTTCCCATCCTGACTCCTCCCTTGTATCAGCGTCCCAGAGGGCGCATAGCTTTCACCGCGCCCCCTGCGACGCTGGGTCTCCTCGGACGGCAGCTCTGCTGCCGAGGAGACCCCTGGGAGCTGCGTGACAGTGTAAGCAGCGTGATGACGTCACTCTGCTTACACCGCTCAGCAGCTCCGGACCGGGATGCGCGAACTGAGGTGAGTACTTTTTTGTTATTTTATAATTAGTTACCGGGGCATCTACTGGCTACAGGGGGGCATCACTGGCTACAAGGGGGGCATCTACTGGCTACAGGGGGCATCTACTGGCTACAAGGGGGGCATCACTGGCTATGGGGGCATATACTGGCTACAGGGGGGGCATCACTGACTACAGGGGCGGTTATACTGGCTACAGGGGGCATCACTGGCTACAAACGGGCATCACTGGCTACAGGAGGCATCACTGGCTACAGGGGGGAATCACTGGCTATCAGAGGGGCATCTACTGGCTACGAAGGCATCACTGGCTACAGGGGGGCATCACTGGCTACAGGGGTATCTACTGGCTACAGGGGGCATCTACTGGCTACAGGGTGCATCTGCTGGCTACAAGGGGGGCATCACCTGGCTACAGGAGGGGCATCTACTGGCTACAAGGGGGGCAACACATGGCTACAGTGGGGCATCAACAGGCTACAGGAGGGCATCAACTGGCTACAGGGGCCTACTACCTGGCTATAGGGGGCTACTATGTGGCTACAGGGGGCATTTTACATGGCTAACATATGAGGTGCTATAGATGGGGAGTTTGTATAGAGATAGGAATTGGTAGAGAAGCGCTGATAAATTGAGGAGTCTTAAGATATTTTGTTTGTTAAATTTTACAGAGTGAAGAGTCGGAGTAGTCGTCCTGGTGTCTGGGACAGATGGAAAAGAAGAAGAAGAGAAAGAGAACAACTCTTCAGAGACGTCTCCTGTGAGTCACTAGATGTAACTTTACTGTAACCATTTATATGTGTGCAGAGCCTGTGTACAGCTGGTATCCAACACTGTATGGTCACTGTACGTCGGTAATATAGATTTTAGTATAATGGTTTATATTCAGTAATGGTTAGTTTGTATTATTCAGTCACTATATGGTGGTGATATGTGGTCATGGTGTGGTGGTATTATTCGGTCACTGTGTGTTGGTGATATGTGGTCTTAGTGGTCTTGGATTCGGGTTTGGGTGTAGCAGGGCGGGTATTTTTTGGTAATGTATGACTATTATTTTGTAGTTTTATACGTAGCACATTGTGGTAAAGCTTTTTGTATATTTTGGCTTTGGTTTATGGTGATGCAATGTGTCGCATAGCGGCGCAATATGTTACGGTGGTGAGGGGGGTGACATTTCTTCACCTTGCCCAAAGTGAAATTTAGCCTAGGAACTGCCCTTAGTGTAGTAGTAGGGAGATGGCAGCCATGAAGGATTTTATGAGGACCCCAGTTACCATCATAACTAGTAGACACCCCACAATTTTGTTGGGGGGAGGAGGAGAATGGCATGAAGAATCGTTTATGAATACCTTCAAGATGCATTTACTGCAGCAGCTAAGTGGTTAAAAGGTCAAGATAGTCATTGTTTTCCAATCCCAGCCACTAGCAGCAGGTCCTGGAAGTAACTAACAGCTGCTGTGTGCTGTGTATGGAGTGAGCTAAGTGAGTGAGCCCACTCCATACTCCCCTTATTGATGCCATGTTGTTAATATATGGCAAATGTTAGTAATGGTTAAGAAACACAAGAACTATTTGCTGAACAAATCATAATTTTAGTAAATATATATTCCTCATATACTCTTTTATCGTAATGAAAAGATAAAAAATTTCAAAAGTTAAAAAGTTAAAAAGTTAAAAAAGGGAATATTTTGGATATAAAGCCTCACTGATGCTAAAAAGTCTTTGGGCCTCCATTCATTTTATACGCTGGACAGCAGAGCTTGCAATATGATGAATAATGTTTAAGCAGAAAAAACAAGCTCATTACGTGCCCCTGCCCAAAATTTCACGCCAGGAACAGAATACTAAAGTTCAACTGGAAAATCAAGGTAAAGAATATACACAAATCCCGTAAGAAACTAACATAAGATTGGTTTGGAGCCATCAGGACGTCATAAATGACAAGAGTGTGAAGGTGTCAGACATTTAGGGCGACATGTATGAGACCTGGTACAGACATGCCAGTTCTAAATCGAAACAGAGGAGTGTAAAATATGACAGTGTGTATGAAAGTGTGTTATGGGCCAAACTTGTATGAAAACTGTCTAGGTCTTAAACTCTCTTTGTTGCCCATAGCAAGCAATCAGAGTGCCCCTTTCATTTCATATAGTGCTCTGGAAAAATTAAAGGGGTGCTTTGATAGGTTGCTATGGGCAACAAAGAGAGTTTTAGACCTAGACAGTTCTCATACATGTGGCCCTTTGTCTCAGCCAAGGTGTGGATTCGTATGGCAGTTTCATGCCAAACTTTGGCACATTGTTGGCGCATATATTGCTCATTCAAAAGTGTCATGACTAGTGCAGACTGTGCTAAGTTTTGGCGTACGACTATTCATACAACTGTCAGTTAGGGCTATGGCAGTTTTTTTGGCTCAAAATACGCCAGAAAACTTGTGCAGCCCCATTCATACATCTCACCCTTTTTCTTTATGGCGACATGTATAAACGATGCCCTGACAGGCCAGTTCTAAATAGTTTTAAGTCAGTGTTGAATGTACTAGGATGTATGAACCTGTTCTTCTGCAGTTCATACATACAGTAATCCTGCCGTGAATTGTATCAATCTCGCATAGTAAAAAAGTAGAAAAGACTCCACAGAATTCCTGACAGCTTGGGCCAGGCTTACTGAGGTTAATAATAAAACTGAATTAAATAAAATAAATAATTTCCCTAAAATATAAAATGAATATAGAATTATATAACATAAAATTAATGCTTAATTAAATAATATAAAATTTGTTGGCAAATACATATAAAATTAATATTAAATTATATATTATAATTATTATAATTCTATTATAAAAAAAAGTTATTATAGTATTATCAGTGATAACGACAACTTTGGGCTCAGGCACACCGCTCTTAACTTGGTTTGGCTGTTCTGACAGTTATGCGCCTACTTCTGGCGTCCCACATTCATAAATGTGTCTAATCCTACAAATGTTGTGCGACACATCCCCAAAACGCCCCCACATCCTTGGTTTATTACAAAGTGTTGGGGCAGGCACAGATTGCGGCAAAGTTTGGAGTACAACTGTTCATACATTAGGAAAAAAGGTGGAGAACTCTCTTTTGGCGCATTTAACGCCAGAAATCGAGAAAAAACACGTTCATACATGTCACGCTATATCTTTATATTGTAAGGTCGGTATTAAGTATCTGTATAACAGCCCAATGCCAAGACACTCCCCTGATTTACTAAACTGAACTTAGGTCCCTGTAGGGAGGTCTGAGTATTGAACATATAATACCAATTCTAAAATGCATCCCTACAACATCTTTCGGAGATGTTCTCACCATGCTCTTTCACAGAGCCCCCGGCAGCTTCAGGCTCCCACTTCTTGTTAAGGCTGTGGGTGGTTCTACAGCAGTTATTGGCATATGAGCTCTGCTATTCCTAGCTGATCCTATTACAGCAAGATGAATGTTAGAAGTTTAAAAGTTGCACAAAGTGCACAAGACTACAAGCTCTAAAGGTCTAAGGCTTATCAGTAAGTAATGTAAACACATTACCGACCATTGCTCCTGCCTAGAGAGAGGTGGCCAGTAACTAGGGAAACTTGTCTGCAAAAGTAGAAGATAAGATCTGCTTTAACTGTTCATACATGTAAAATCAGAACAGCAATGTATTTGGTAATGGTCTTTATTTACCTTTGCCTACATGTTTAACGCTAATCAATAAAATGGGAATACCCCTTTAAGTGTCTTACCATGACTGAAATGTGCAATATTCTTAATTCCTCTTCGGCTGCTTCACCTTGAGGTTCTTCGGTGGGTTCCTGACCTGGCAAATTTGATGAACCATCCTGGTGGTGAATATGGAAGAGGAGAGTCCCATTTTCAAGCCACTGCTGTCTCCAGCGAACTAATGGGATGTCATCGGTATTTCCGGCAATTTCTGGAAGAATACATTAAAAATATTGAATTATCTGGCTAATTATTGAAAGAAATAAGGTATCTGTGTTTTGTGAGTGGTAGTGTTTAAGTGCATTTAATGTTTGAAGTCTTGGCTGCTTGGTTCATCATGAGCGCAAATCTATTAGGCCACAGCCATACTTAAAGTGGGTCTGTTATCTGAATATCATACCCTGTATAATAGCAGCATAGCATGGTGATGAGTATTGTCCTCTATTATCTCAAAGGACACAAATAATGCTTTTATTTGCCGTTTGGCTAATAGGAGCAATCAAAGTATACCTCTGACTGGAGCACTCCCTCACCTTGCCTCGCCCCCCCATATATAGAAGTAAGACATCAATCACTATGAGAGGGAGGCGGGGTGGAGGGAATAATAAATCAGACTCAAACCTAGGAGCCTCCTACATTGTTTGATCAAAGAGCAGATCTGTCCCTGTATTATGTTGCCTTTGCACAGAGGATCATATTCAGTTGACAGATGCGCTTTAATGACTTTTACCAGTGTTGTCTATTGTGAGTCAAATTTCACTCATGTTTTATTATATCCCTCTCAATTTGTTATATCCCTCTAAATACTTTACACTGCAGTTTTGATAAGTCACATTGACTGATTTGTTAAAGCAGCAGTATGCCAGAACCTTACCAGCAAGTCTGTGCAGATTTCTATCACTGCGGAGAGGGAATGACTATAAAGTACAAAGAAGTAAATCATGGAGCCTATAAACCTTGCAATATTGTAGATATACTCTGACCATAGTTGGTGGAAGGGGGACACCAGTTAAAATATTAGGTGAGAAGGTGGAAGGGCATCAATATGTAAACTCAAAGAAAACGGACAGAAAGCTATTACATGCAGCTCAAAATCACAAACTTTTGTGACAGCAGTCAACTGCTTTGTCAACGTGAGTCCATTGGATGACTGAGGGGATTCCTGATATATTACCCCAGTGCTAAAGTGGATTTTAAGTACATTTTCATGGCAATTCAAGTGAGGCTTCATCTCAGAAGCCATGATTTGCAGATTTGGAACCTAACTGTATTTTCTTCTAATATGTAACAACATTTTTATGCAGCAAAGTTTATTTTTATAGTTAGAAAGTTTTTTTTTTGTTTTTTTTTTAAAGTATATAAAAACTATAATGGCTGCATCATAAAATACAGATTGTCCAGATGTATCCCCAGTTCTTAGAACATTTTTGGATGCAGATGTAGCAAAGATAACCTTGACAGAGAGCACAATATGGTATCACTTTTACAATATTTTACAATGCTTTTGATAAGAAACAAGAACAGAGAACACAATATCACCTCCAGGTTAAACTTTGCTACATCCTTAGAAGCAGAAATGACCAGTACAAGAAGGTAAGTTGTCAAATGGCAATTTATGTATTTTGCTCTTATAATATGCAGCTTTGAACCTAATGCTTGCCTTCATCAGTTATCTTGTGCTGGGAGTATTCACACTAAGATAAAATGACAATATAGCTGCACAGACTGATTGACACTAAATTAGAACCATATTATTTCATTGACACTTTTCTATAAATTGTTCTGATCCATGGGATTGTAAAAGTACTAAAACACTCATTAAAATAGGCAATGAATTAGGTTTTACATTCAAAATCTGAAACTTTTCATTAGACCTTCTCATAGATGCTCTATATATGATAATTTATAATGAACACATGCCACTTCGGTTAAATACACATGTAACAGAATTGCAACAGATTTTTAATCCGTTTTTGCAAGTAGAGGAATACAATAGCAGTAAAACGGATGAGAATCAAAAAATCTCATCCAATCACTGCAGAAATTTTCCACATTGAAATCGACCCATGTTGTACATTTTTTTAATTCTACATTATGTCAATTCATGTGGAGGATTTGTTGTGGATTTGCTTCAATTTGGGAATCACAATCTGCAATAAATTCATTTGGAAATATACAGTCGAAACCAGAAGTTTCCATACACTATATATAAAGAATATAAGGACACATATGCATGTTTTTCTCACTATCTGACATGGACTCAGAATAAACCTTACATGTTTTAGGTCAATTAGGAACCACAATTATTTATTCTTGCCAAATGCCAGAATAATGAGACAGAGAGAATTTTTTTAAGACATTTTTATAATTTTCTGCAAAGTTAAATATTTACATACATTTCATTTGTATTTTGGTAGCATTGCCCTTAAACTGTATGACTTGGGTGAAACATTTTGGATATCCTTCCACAAGCTTCTCACAATAGTTGGAAAGAATTTTGGCCATTCCTTCTGACAGAACTGGTGTAACTGAGCCATGTTTGTAGGTCACCTTGCTCACACTTGCCTTTTCAGCTTTGCCCATAATTTTTCAATAGGATTGAGATCAGGGCTTTGTGATGGTCTCTTCAAAACATTGACTTGGTTATCCTTCAACCACTTTGTAACCAGTTTGTCAGTATGCATCGGCTCATTGTCCATCTGGACAGCCCACTTCCGCCAAAGCTTTAACTTCCTGGCTGATGTCTTGAGATGTCGCTTCAGTATTGCAACATAATCTTCTTTCCTCATGATGCCATCTATTTTGTGAAATACACCAGTCCCTCCTGCAGCAAAATAACCCCACAACATGTTGAAACGCCTGTGTTTCACAGTTGGGGTGGTGTTCTTAGGCTTCCAAGCATCTCCCTTTTTCCTCCAAACGCAACGCTGGTCATTATGGCCAAACAGTCCAATTTTAGTTTCTTCAGACCACAGGATATGTCTCCTAAAATGAAGGCCTTTGTTCCTGTGTGCATTTGCAAACATTAATCTGGCTTTTATATGTTTCTTTTGGAGTAATGGCTTCTTCCTGGCATAGTGGCCTATCAGCCCATGTTGATACAGTACTTGTTTCACTGTGAACAATGACTAGAGATGGGTGAATTGATTCTAACGAAGTGGAATTTGTTTAGAATTTCAGGAAAACTTCGGTTCGGAATGAAGTCAAACTTTGGGGTACTTTGCGTGAACGAAGTGTGCTTTTGATTGATAAAATGGCTGCGAGCACATGGCGTTACATGGGGCAAAGAAGTATAGGAGGAAGAAGGGCATAGCCTGCATGACATGTGCAAAGATGAGGCCAATCAGAGACCGGCGGGATTCTGTGACGTCACCTCACTAAAATAAGCCCCGGGCGCGACGCTGGGAGCTCATCCCCGCTCTCACTGTACTGATTGGGGAAAAAAGGGGGCTGCCGTGGCTGCTTATGGTAGCTGATACTAAAGAACTAATTTTTATATAGCGATTTTTGGGGGGTGTCTCAGCTTGTCTCAGAGACTGCTTCTCTTAACGTTCTATTTCTGATTTTGTGGAGTACTGGATCTGAAGTCCAGTGTGCGTCCAGTGCAGCTGCATATACATTTTAATGCTATCTGCTACAGCACATTGAATATCCAAAGGTGATCTAAGCCTGTTCCTGTTGTATTCATTTAAAGAAACAACGTTTTTACAATACAAATTCCACTTCATTTTTGGCTGCTCAATTCTTTTGTGCAATTTACATCCAGGGGTTAATTAAGCGTTGTTCTGCTGCTGTGGTGACTAAAAGAAAACGTTTATTTCACCACCAAAAAATACATTTTTCCTGTAGCATTAATTCACAAGCGAAGGTTAATTACAAGTTTTCCTTTGTTGTGTAGCGTAAAATACACGCCTTTGAAAAACACGCTACAAAGCTCATAGTTTTGGTTTCTCAATTTTTTTTTGCGCAATTTACATCTAGGGGTTAATTAAGCGTTGTATCTGCTGCTGTGGTGACTAAAAAAAAACCATTTATTTCCCCCGCCAAAAAATAACATTTTTCCTGTAGCATAATTCACAAGCGAAGGTTAATTACAAATTTTCCTCTTGTTGTGTTAGCGTAAAATAAACGCCATTGTAATACGCTACAAAGCTCATAGTTTTTGGTTGCTCAATTCTTTTGCGCAATTTACATCCAGGGGTTACTTAAGCGTTGCTTTGCTGCTTTGGTGACTAAAATAAACCGTCTTTTTCACGGGCAAAAAATACATTTTTCCTGTAGCATAATTCACAAGCGAAGGTTAATTACAAGTTTTCATCTTGTTGTGTAGCATAAAATACACGACATTTTTACACGCTACAAAGCTCATAGTTTTTGGTTGCTCAATTCTTTGGCGCAATTTACATCCAGGGGTTAATTAAGCTTTTGTTCTGCTGCTGTGGTGACTAAAATAAACCTTTTATTTCACCGCCAAAAAATACATTTTCCCTGTAGCATAATTCACACGCTAAGTTTAATTACAAGTTTTCCTCTGTTGTGTATGTAAAAATACACGGCATTATAACACGCTACAAAGCTAGTAATTTTTGGCTGCTCAATTCTTTTGCGCAATTTACATCCGGGGGTTAATTAAGGGTTGTTCTGCTGTTGTGGTGACTAAAAGAAACCGTCTTTTTCACCGGAAAAAAAAGACATTTTTTCTGTAGCAAATTCACAAGCGAAGGTTAATTACAAGTTTTCCCTCTTGTTGTGTAGCGTAAATACACGCCATTGTAACACGCTACAAAGCTGGTCGTTTTTGGTTGCTCAATTCTTTTGCGCAATTTACATCCAGGAGTTAATTAAGCGTTGTTCTGCTGCTGTGGTGACTAAAATAAACCGTCTTTTTCACCAGCAAAAAATACACTTTTCCTGTAGCATAATTAACAAGCGAAGGTTAATTACAATTTTTTTCTCTTGCTGTGTAGCATAAAATACACGCCTTTTGTAACAGGGTACAAAGCTGGTAGTTTTTGGCTGCTCAATTCTTTTGCACAATTTACATCCAAGGGTTAACTAAGTATTTTTCTGCAGTTGTACTCAGTAAAAGAAACTTTGTTTTTCACCACCACAGAATAAATTCTGTAGTATAATTCATATCCGAAGGTTAATTAAGCCTTTTGTGGGTTTTAATTCATAAAATACACAGAGTTTTTTAAACGGCACATACAAATCAATTTTTCCTGCCCATTTGTGGAGCGCAATTTATATCCAAGGGTTACCCAAGCTTCTTAGTGGGTTCATTTGGAGTCAAATACAGGGTGTGTATTTTCCAAATACAGAAATCTTCATCAAACAGTGTCTGTACATTTTAGAACAAACAGTAAAGTCAGACAGAGAGGGTGGCAGGCTCTTCCCTGCGAGTGGCAGTGGCACAAACATTCCTGGAGCAGGCCCAGGTCGCAGCACAGCAAGGGGACGTCGCAGCAGGGGTCACCGGTGAGGCCACAACTTCCGCTGTACACAGCGGCCGTGGTTTGTTCAGCAACCCAATGGTTCTTGATTGGTTGACTAGGTCATCCATCCTCCCAGATGACATCTGACAACCCCAGCCAAGAGTCGGTGGGAACGTCAGACACAACCCTTAGTTGGCATGACCCGGGAGCGGGTCAGCGGCCCTCACCTGTCCTCAACCTGCCTCTGTCCCATGCAGTTCCCTCAGCCAGAGATCTACTATGTGGTCTGGGCTCAGCGCCACTATATAGCGAGGATGAACAATTTGAGGAGGGCAGTCAGCAGCTACTTGGCAGCGAAGAAATGGGGCCAATATCCCCTGCTTCTTGCAGTAGGTGGCAAAGTATAGATGTGGAGAGTGGCATGGGAGGTCATGTTGTGAGGGGTCAGCCTCTGCTGACCAAGACCAGTGATGAGGACAGCAGTGACAATGAAACACAAATAGATGATGATGTAGCCGACCGCACCTGGGAGCCGGGTGAAGCAAGGGCTTCATCATCGTCAGGAGAAGAGGGCGTCAGCTTGCGCGTCAGGCAGCGGCGCAGCCAGCAAGTGGGTTGTGTGGCCGTGAGTCAGCAGGGTAGCAGCAGTGTGAGGTTGGGAGCCAAGTGGCCACGGGGTAGAAAACCCGCTTCGCAGGTCCAAGAAAGTAGCGGCACAGGGGCTCAGCGAGGCAGCGGCGGTAGTGGTCACTCAGTGCGGAGCGTTGGCGGTAAAATCAGCTACTCAGCGGTGTGGCAGTTCTTTGCTAAGACACCGGAGGAGTCGAATATAGGTATATGTAGAATCTGTGGGCAGAAAGTGAAGCGTGGCCAGGGAGCTAACGTTGGCACCACTGCCCTGCGTCAACACATGCAGTGTCACCATCCGGTGGCCTGGGAGAAATGTGGCTCAGATGTGGAGGTCCATCCTGCCACCGCAGCAGCAGCGCCCAGTGGCACGCATGCCATTGCAGCCAGTCAAGGCTCCACCACCTCTGCAGAAGGGAGCTGTTTCTCTTTGACATCATCTCCCGGTCCAGATGCTCCTCGCTACTCATGGCGCCATGAGTAGCGAGGCGATTGCAAAGAGACAACAGTATGCGTCCAACCATCCTAAGGTGCAGCAGCTGACCGTGCTCCTGTCCAAGTTGTTGGTACTGCAGTCCCTCCCTTTCCAAATGGTGGACTCTGCACCATTCAGAGAACTAATGGCTTGTGCCGAGCCGAGATGAAGCGTTCCAAGCCGTAATTTATTTTCCAAAAAGGCAGTACCAGCACTTCATAAATATGTAGAGCAGAAAGTGGGCCAGTTCTTGAGCTTATCGGTTTGTTACAAGGTGCACGGCAGCGCGAAAGAAGTCACACAGGGGAGGAACTGCTCCGCGTCATGCAGCAAGAAATCGATGTGTGGCTTTCTCCGCGCCAACTGCAAATCGGAACCATGGGGGACGGACAATGGGAGGAACATGGTGTTCCGCGCTGCACCGAAGAGGGATGGTTCATGCGCCCTGCAAGGCGCATGTGTGCAAGCGGGTGGTGGAAAGGTTCCGGAAGAGTGTTGCGCGATTATTATAAACCCAAAGTTGAAATCGGAAACAGTTTTTTATGTTGATCGAAATTTTTAGATCATGCGATCATTTAGGTTAAAATCAGTGCAAAATCTATTAATATTGCGCCATTTCCGGCGCTTCCTGTCTTTTTGGCGGCCAGCAAATCAGCTTACAGAATGGGGCAGGGTGAGATGTGTGTGCGACGTCATGACTGGGATGTGTATTGTTGCGATTGGCTGGAAAAATCACATGACCTCGTTTTACTTTAAACAGCCCTTCTGTTCATGATCAGTGTCTCTCAGCGTCTCAGAGCAGTAGGACGTGCGCTCTCCCTGTGTCCAAAGAGCTCAGCGAAATTATTCTATTTCTTCACAGAGAAAGCTCTACTGTTAGCTGGATCCTTCCCAACTTATTAGATCAGAGATTTGAGATTTTATGTAGTTAGGTAGAGACTATTCAAGGAGCATCCACCACTGTACAGTCACGGGGGGAGTAGCGGGGGGCCCGTGGGCGAACACAGACAAGCTCTATAAAGAATACTGGATATAGTTCACCAAGACTTAGTGTAGACATTGCACTGCAATAGCTTTATTAATAACAGTTTTCTATTGAAATATTTCCTGGATATTGGGCAGCCTGAACTTATATTAGGATACACATCTTTCTAGTAACTGCAGGGGCTCTTTGTTAGGTGCAAAACTCCACTTTTATTATCAGTATACATTTCAGATAAGTGTTCTTTTTCAATTTTGCCCATTCCAGCTTTGTTGATATAGCCCCCTTTCAGTTAAAATTTGAATCCAGCAATTTTGTAGTCAGCACAGGTTTTATAGGTGCCAAAAATACCTTTTATTATCTGAATACATTTCAGATACGTGTTTTTTTCATTTTGGCGCAGTATAGTTTTTGTTCATTGAGGCCCCCTTCACTTAAATGTAAATAAAAGAATTTGTAGTCACCACAGGTAATTAGGGGTGCCAAAAAATCCCTTTTTAATATCCAAATACATTTCGACGGGTTTTTTTTTTTCACTTTTGGCAGTAAAGTTGTTCATAGAGCACTTTGTAGTTAAAATTTGAATACACAATTTAGTAGTCACCACGGGTAATTGATGGTGCCAAAAAATCCCTTTTATATCCCCGAAAACTTTTCAACAGGTTTTTTTTTTTCATTTTTGGCAGTCAAGCTTTGTTCATAGAGAACTTTTAGTTAAATTGATCAGCAATTTAAGTAATCAACAGGTAAATTGTAGGTGCCAAAAAATCCCCTTTTTTTAATCCTAACATTTCAGAAAATTGCTTTTTTCACTTTGGCGCGGGCCACTTTTTTATAGAGCCACCTTGCATTAAAATTTTGAATCCAGCAATTTTTTTTTGTTTTGGGGTTTGAGAATAGCTGTGATTTGCGTTTTTAAATAAGAGACTTTTCAAAACTCTTCCATCCCTTTCTAAAATTTTTATATTTCGAACATGGAGCGAAATTTAGGTGGAAAGCGAGCCAAAAGGGGGTTTTGGCATGGAGGTAGAGGTAGAGAATGGGTCCTTCCAGTGCTGGCGACAACACGCATGCCAGCGGATCTCATTGCAGGACCGTCAGGCCTGTCCATCGCTGGGTCGGGGGCCCTGTGAATTCAGTAACGAACACGTCGCCAATCTGTTCTTCAGTGGTTTTTGCAAGCTGCACCAGCAGTCTTACCCCCTGTCCTCCCAGTCCCCGACTCCCTTTTTCCGGCACTTTTTTAAACTGTGGGTCAGACAGGTTTTAATGGCAAATGTGGTAAGGGGTTTAAAATCAATGTCCCGTTCAACAAAATGGGGGTTTAAAGACTCCTCTTTCCCCCACTTTTTAACTTGGGTCAGACAGGTTTAAAAAGGTAATGCTGCGGACAGGACAGGTATATCAAGCCAGTTCAACTAAAAGGGGTTTTTTAAAAGACTCCTTTTTTTCCGGCACCTTTTAATCTGGGGGGATGCTGGTTTGGGCTCTGCTGGTCCAGGACAGGGTATTCAATGCCAGTTCAAGTAAAATGGTTCAAATCAACTGCCTTCTGGCACTTTTTATTTGTGGGGGGATGCAGGTTTAAGGGTCATGCGTGGTACAAACAGGGAAGTGAATGGGTGTGACTTTTTTTCTGTGGCTTTTTAAAAACCCAAAGGGGTTCCTAAGATGTTCCCCCCCTCCCCTTTATGTTTGGATGTTAATTCCGCTTCTCCCCGCCCTTTTGGGTGTAAGAATGAAGGTGTTTTGCTCTCCCATGACTTTAATGGTCATCGGTGAAAACACATCGCCATCGAAAAATTTTTGTGATATGGCCCACTATCGTTTTATCGACCCCCTTCGATAGTCAACATAACGCTAAAAATATCCTGAAGTATTCCACCGACTTCAGAAATTCTTAAAAAAGGCAGGAAACTGTGCAGCACTTCATCCATTCCCCAAGCCAGGAACACCCTCCTCGAATTGCAAACGGCAGAATGGCCTCCCCCAAAAACACCTGATTGCGTGTTTCCACCCTTTTAAATTTCCCGCCTGACATGTTGGACCGACGTAGAACAGAAAAGGCCTAATGATTTTTTGATAAACCCCGGCAGACGGATACTCCCCCCTTTTTAACTTGATGCAGCCAGGGCACTCATCGTGACCCTGCCGTTTGTTGAGGCCCATTCAGGAGGCCCCGTATTTGTCAGTCGCCGGCATGGGAGAAAACGCATTCCCCGCTTCAGTCCCGGAACAAGCTGAAAAATCGTCTTTACCCCGGGGGCTGGACGTGGCACTACATTCGCAGCCACAAGTCCCGGGGGGGCTGAAATGGAGGAGGGGGGAGGACATGGGGCAGAACATTGCGGTGAAATAGTGGATTTTCTACCCCGGGGACAAGAAAGGGGGAGCAGGCAGCTGGGGGGAAGATGGAGATGAGAAAAAACGAGGGATTACCCCAAACACCTTGCAGTTACAGTGGAATGGAGGCAGGGGGGTCCTCGGGCACTTTTGCAGAGGGCCCCCGCATGCTTTTTTGCCTGGTAGTGACAGCCGAAAAAGTCGCACCGGGAGAAGGAATCTGGCTCTCCACCCTACTGGACCCTCGTTACCAGTCCAAAATGGGAGCTTTTTTCCCAGCTACTGAGAAGGAGGACAAACTCAAATACTATAGGGAAATCCTCCGTAGTCATTTTGGCCGCTGCCTATGTGCGGCTCGTCCCTCCTCTGACATGTCTGACAGGGGGGTTCCTCAGCGCTCACGTATTTACTGCCCGCGGCTGCTGGGAGAAGGTGGGGGGCTAGGAGCAGTACCAGCTCCATCAGCAGCAACCTAAGTCTGGAGTCACTGATGAGCAGCTTCCTTCACCCGCCTAATGAGGAGGATAGTCACCAGCAGCAGCAGGACCTGGAGCAGTCCCTGAACCAACGGGTGGTGCCTACTTGGACAGCACTCTGCCACCTCAGTTAGAAATCCACTGGACTACTGGGCAGCCAAACTAGATGTGTGGCCGCAACTTGTCGAGTTTGCAGTGGAGAAGCTGTCCTGCCCGGCCCAGTAGTGTGGCATCAGAGCGGGTTGTCAGTGCGGCAGGGGCCATCGTTCCCCCAAAGGAGAACCCGCTTGTCCACGGGAAAGGGTGGAACGACTGACCTTTGTCAAGATGAATCAGGTGTGGATCGGCCAGTATTTCCACACACCAAATGCCCTAGGCGTCAGACTACATCAGCCATGACGCCTCACCCAAACTGTGAGAAATGAGTCGGGCTCAAACTACCTGCCTCAGCCACTCTTCTGATGCCGCCACCCACCTGATGCCACACATTTGCTGACAGTGTCTCCATCTGCCACCAACCATCTTTACCAGGGACTGGTATTGCCACCCACCTCCACACTCTGTCATTGTGCCACTTTATAACCTCATACTGCTGTTGCTGGTGCCGTGACATCCACACTGTGTCATTGTGCCACTCTCTGACCTCATGCTATTGCTCCTGCCACCATCACCTCCACTCTCTGTCATTGTGCCCCTCTGTGGCCTACTCCTGTTTTTTGCCACCTCCAGAATGTCATTGTGCCCACTGCCTGACCCCATGCTGCTGCTGCCATGCCCCCCCACACTGTGTCATTGTGCCACTCTGTGGCCTACTACTGTTTTGCCACCTACAGAAATTTTCATTGTGCACTGCCTGACCTCATGCTGCTGCTGCCATGCCCCCCACACTGTGTCATTGTGCCACCTGTGGCCTACTCCTGTTTTTTGCCACCTCCAGAAGTCATTTTTTCCACTGTCTGACCTCATGCTTCTGCTGCCGTGCCCTCCCCCACTGTGTCATTGTGCCACTCTGTGGCCTACTCCTTTTTTTGCCGCCTCCAGAATGCCATTGTGCCACTGTCTTTACCTCATGCTGCTGCTGTGGCTGCTTGCCATGACCTACAAACTGTGTCATTGTGCCACTCTGTGGCCTACTCCTGTTTTTGCCACCTCCAGAATGTCATTGTGCCACTGTCTGACCTCATGCTGCTGCTGCCGCCGTCACCTCCACACTCTGTCACAAATGTTGCCCAACCCTGAGCTCTCAGCTTGTTTTTTTTTCCAGCTTTTCGCTGGCATGACTTTATCAGCAACATTCCCGCTTCAGTTTTTTTGGTCATTTTTTGCCTCTTAAGTGCCCAGGAATTTTATAGTGAAGCGATTCTAAGAGGGGGCGGCAGTCATGTGCGTGTCATACTAAAAACCAACAACATTGTATGAAGAACAAACCAAGCTCCCTCTGCATATTTAAGCATGGCACAATGTTCTACAGCACCCTGCAGGCTCTGTGCAGCCTGGAAATAGTTGTTTTTTAACGCGCTGTGATTCGAACTGAATTTATTTTTGTCGGGAAATTCGGCGAAGTGACCGAACCGAATTTTTGAGAAATTCGCCAATCTCTAATAATGACACAATCTTACCAGCTTCTGTGAACATCTTCACAAGGTCTTTTACTCTTGTTCTTGGATTGATATGCACATGTTGGACCAAAACACGTTCATCTCTGAGACACAGAACCTATATCCTTCCTGAGAGGTATGATGGCTGGACATTCCCATCTTGTTTTTACTGGCATATAATTGTTTGTACAGATGAATGAGGCACCTTCAGGTATCTGGAAATTGCACCCAAGGATAAATCAGACTTGTGCAAGTCCACATTTCCCTTCCTGATATCTTGGCTGATTTCTTTAGACTTGCCCATGATGTTACAAACAGAAGCAGTGTGTTTCTTGTGTGTATAAAAAATTAACTCTGATGTTCCCAATAAACATAAGCTTCAAAAGACATAACATCATCATGTGGGCTGTCCCAAATTGTTTAAAGGCATAGTAATCCTAATGTATGTAAACTTCTGACTTTGCAGAAAGTAATAAAAATGCCTTTAAAAAATTCTCTCTCATTATTCTGGGATTTGACAAATATAAATAATTTTTGTTCCTAATTGACCTAAAACAGGTAAGATTTATTCTGATTTCATGTCAGATATTGAGAAAAAACCTGCAGATGTGTCTTTTTATATAGTGAATATAAACTTCTGGTTTTAACTGTATTTTTAAGGATTTTGCTGAGGATCCACAACATATTCCAAAATTGCAAGAATTAAATCCATTGACTTTGTTTTTGTTCTTATCAGAATCCACAGGAAAATACACAGCAGCAAAGTTGTGCTACAATCCATGCAACTTGGTGCAGCTTTGCTGTTGCAGTTTGATCTGCATCTCTCTCCAACAAGCCTGTTAGCTGTGGAGTTAGCCTTAACCCCTGGAATGATTAGGGATAAGCCAAAAAATCACTAGGTTCATTGTCAACTTGAATGGCCTCATAATGGGATTTAATGAAAATGGAATAGAATTTGACTACTTCAAATTGCAGGAGTGCTATGTTACTTTATGTGACATATGCCATAATCCTTTTATATTAGCATGGCGGTGGTGCCATTTTGAGTGTGGAAATGGTCAACTTCTTGTAAGTATGATATGAGCACATTTCTATGCCTGTATTACAGCTGCAAATCCCAGCTTGGTTTTATCACCTAAGCTAAAAGCATCATAGGTTCTTATAATGCTCAGAATGGGATTTACAAAAAAAATTATTTAGCTGTTTTGGAATTTTCTGACAGCGTATTCTCTGCAGTAGACTCCAGCAGCTTAATGAACACCAGCAAGCTCAAATTCCCAGCAGAAAACCATTAGTTTCCCACACCACCACATTCACTTTAAAATATTTTTCATATATTAATTTTTACATATCATTGCATAAATAATTTTTTTTTTACATATTATTATTGTAAGTTTAAAAAACTTAAAGAGGTTTTGCCACGAAGTAAAATTGACGTGGGAAGCTTGCAAATGAAATAATAAACATTTTCACCATTCATTATTATTAAAAATTCTGGACTGTTTTTGTTTTAGCGGCTCCTTTAGTGATTCATTG
>JAODAL010043283.1:0-33992 GCA_025379985.1 Phyllomedusa bahiana | reverse complement strand
TTTTTCCGTCCTGCAGGCGAGCCGCAAAGAGAGCCTTTCACCAATAAAGAACTGAACCATTGTACTGGCGTTCGAGTTATCCGAAGACATTTATGCGATTGTTACCCTTTGTTCTCTTGTATTAAATATACAGTAAAGAAGAGTTAAAGATAGAGACGGGGATGTTCTGGCGAGGATCGGGGCACAGGCAGTTTTATCCGGGGCTAGTGCATCTGTTCGTCTATTTCCTCAGTGATGTTCGGAGGTCTATAGATTACGCCAAAAATAACCTTTTCTGCATTAACCCCCCTTCGCGTTGCCTCCTAAAATCCCTCCCATTCCACAATGCACCCCTTATTTCCTCTTTCCTTTTGCCTTCATATCCCCCTTGCAAAAGGACCCCACCCTCCTCCCTCCTTTTTCGCTCTGCCCTTCCTAAATAACAAAATCCTTGAATGTTGAAGCCCAATAAAAGGGGATCCAGCCATTTTTCAGCAATCCCCAATCACTGCTCCTCTAGAACAGTGCTCAACTCCCCATTTTTTTGCAAGACTTTAGCATTTATGAATAAACATTTTAATTTTTCCTTCCAGTTTTCCCTTTTCCATAAAGGGTTTTGGGGATTATTTTAACCGTTCATTAGTTTTTGGGAAATCATACATTCCCCCGTTCAGAACACAGGGTTTAAAACGTTACCCGTTTACACGACTTGAATTTTTTACATCTCCCCTTTTGGTAGATGGCATGGGATTATACAGTACATTACACCTTTAGAATGAAGAGGGGCTTTTAAAAGCCCAAGGTACAAGGTTTCCCTCCCTACTCCGCTGAACCTCTGAGAATGCAGTTTCATGTCTTAGGAGCTCTATTTTAATATAAGGTGCTTTTATCTTTAATAGACCTATAACTAAATTCAGTGTAACATTCAATCACATTGGGATGCTACAAAATTGTATAGCAGTCATTGTGAATAATGTGAAGAACTATATTATGTACAATATACAAATATATAAAAATAAGACATGGTAAATAGCCTTAATTGAAATTATGTAATATATTTTATTCTTTTATTTGGGGGTAATTAGGGGAAATGATTATTTAAAGGGTTTACTATAAAAAGTTTTGGTTTTTTGGTAAATTATTGTTTGCAATTGAATTCAATTTGCAGTACTGTAGTTATACCACCACCCCTGTAAGAACCATCAGTATTTATTAGGCTGTGTTCAAATTTTAAAATAGAGTTCCCCAGTGTGTCCCTCTGATGGACGTCTGCCATAATATAGGTTAAAAGTGGTAGGTACTTTAGACATTGACTCCTATTATAAAAATAAAAACTAATAAGAGTTATGTTTTCTTATAAAGTAAAAGAAAAATGCACAGATGCATACCAATCAAGTACAGCCAAAGGACCTCTCGTGTGCGTCTATGCAGCTTATGCCACAGGAGCCTTTCTAGGAAATACTTTGAATATAAAGTAAAAACAAAATGTGAACAGAGCCTAACATGGTGCATCCATCATTCACTGAGCAGTATACTTAAAATCTGCGACTCAGTGTATACTGTACGTGGGCTTGTGCTATAAATGTTGTGAATATTAATGGGGTTGTCTCACTACATTGATTCATCTTACCTCAGTCCTGTTTTCTTGGTTTCACTTTGAATTCAGGGGTGTGTTTACTGGCTTGTACTAGGCTGCAGTAGAAGCCAGGTCTGTAGCTATAGCGACCAGTGCTGACAGCCTATCAGGAGAGATCAAACAGGTCTGTAGCTATAGCGACCACAGAAACTGATGCAGTCCATACAAGAGGGGATATCTCAGAATAGTTCGGACACTGTTTATGGACATATATTGGAACTTGTTTTTGCAAGATCTTTAATATAAAAACAATCCTTGTAGTGAGACAACCCCTTTAAGCCACTTAGACATGAGCTTATGTGCTTAAATGGGTAAATAATAGACCACATTGCTCATAATAAATTGGCCAACAGAAAAATTTGAAATATGGAACACAAGGGTCATTAAGAAGTAGTGTACAATTAAAGCTGACATATGTGTATAGGAAATAATGTGAAAAAACACTATAGCGCTTCTCAAAATAGAAAACCCCAAAAACATGTTGCCAAACAATTAAAAATAGAAGGCAAAAAAAATTCTGTACAACATCTACCTTATCAGTAAAATGATTAAAGGGGTTTCTCACTACAAGAATTGCTATTTATGTTAAAGATCTTGCAAAAACAAGTCACTTTGCAATATGAGTCCATTAAAAGTGTTCTATTTATTCCTATATATCCCTTCTTGTATGAGCTACATCAGCTCCACTTGTGGCTTTAGCTACAGACCTGTTTGATCTTTCCTGATAAGCTGGCAGTGCTGGTCGCTATAGCTACGGACCTAGTGTCCTCAGCAGCTCATCAATGCAGACCAGTAGAAGTCAGTAAACATGCCCCTGAATTCAAAAATGAAACCGAGAAAACAGGACTGAAGTAAGATCAATCGATGTAGTGAGACAACCCCTTTAAATTATTATTATTATTATTATTATTATTATTATTATAATTATTATAAATTTTTGAGTGCTGTTGGTTCCAGTTCTCTGTAAATTCAGTTTTCATACATAACATATGTCAAAAATAGGTGACAAATTAATTACTAACATATGGTACAGAAGGATAGATGTCCCTGCCCGTGAGGGCTTACAATCTAAAATGTAGGTGGGAAGAGACAGAAGGTAAGGAGCGGACATGTTTGTGGAGGGTGTAGTGACAGCACGGTTATTGTTGGTTATAGGCACTCCTGAAGAGCTGGGTTTTCAGGTTGCTTTTGCGGCTCGTGAGAGTGGGGGAGAGTCTGATGTATTGGGGCAACAAGTTCCAGAGTGTGGGGGAAGCACGTGAGAAATCTTGGAGATGGTTGTGTGAGGAGTGGACATGGGAAGAGCAGAGAAGAAGGTCCTGTGAGGAGCGGAGATTGCGTGAGGGGAGATATCTGGAGATTAAAGCAGAGATGTTTGGAGCTGAGAGGTTATGGAGAGCTTTGTAGGTCAAGGTTACTAACTTGAACTGTATTCGCTGGGCAATGGGAAGCCAGTGAAAGGATTGACAGAGGGGAGAGGCAGAGGAGTATCGAGGAGAGGGTGAATCAGATGGGCGGCAGAGTTAAGGATGGATTGGAGGGGAGCGAGGGTGCTAGCTGGGAGGTCACAGAGAAGGAGGTTGCAATAGTCTAGTCGTGAGATGTAATTAGATAAAAGTAGAAACAGTGTGGCGTTCAGCTGCATTTCTCCTCTTTAACACCTTAATGCTGCCCACTGTCTTTTGACGGTGGATGTTGCAGGTCGTTTTTCTGTGGCAATGTCTTTTGGCGTTGCTGCAGAGTAGGAGTTCTGCGGCTCTCAGCGCTGCAGCTGTGCAAGGAGCAGAGCTATACTTTAGAGTGACAGCCCTTTTCCTAGCGCAGTCTCTGCAAGTGCTGGGAAGTGGAGGAAACCTCCAATTGATGGCGCTTAACCCTTTGATTGCCGTGGTCGTGGCATAATCAAAGAACTCTGCCAGGTGATCAGGACTCCTAGTGACCCAATGGAGCAGGGGAATATCTGTACAGTCAGCCATGGGGACCTAGAGTAGCCCCAGGGCTGTCTGTATAACAAGTCTGCAGTCAGTGTCAGTGTCAGTGTCTAATGTATTAGCATATGTAAATTTGCTAATACATTACTAAGGGGTAAAATAAAAATTTAAAATAGTTATCCATTCAGGGGATTATACAATAAAATTAAAAAAACATAAGAAAGTGTCGAAAAAATAAATAATAAAAATAAATCAATATTTAATAAAATATTATTGTGCATACATAACACAAGAAAAATAAAAACCCTACACATATTAGGTATCCACACGCCCGTAATAGCCTGTAGAATTAATCTAACAAGTTATGTAGTGCGAAATGTGAATAGTGTAAAAAAATGTAAAAAATAAAAAATCTCCAATAAATTCTATGTGAACTCAAACTATGCCCCCAAGAGGTACAACTTCTCTTACATAAAATAAGGCCTCATACAACTGAGTCATTGAAAAAATAAAAAAGTTATGACTTTTGAAACACAAGGAGGCAAAAAATAAAAAATTGTGCTGGTTACTAAGTACTTCTCAGGCCCTGAGTCTTAAAGAGCACCTATCACCTAAACACAAACAAACAAAATATAATAGTAGATGAAATTATAAGACTTTTTTCCTATGCATATCATTAGCAATCCAGAGAATTTACCTCACTTTTACAAGGGAACAGATTTTAGTTTCACTTTCTCATTATGTATTAGGATTATTTCTGTTGAGAGATACCAACTGTGCAGGGGGAGCGGAGGACATAGCTGCTTGTACAGGGTAATCTGAGTCTCTCACTAGATAAACTAGCAGGCACAGCACACTGAGGCGAGAGTGTGTCCGAGTTTCCAGGCATCCACATTACACTGTTGCTAGTGTTATATACAGCACAGAAATAGCAGCTCAGAGTTTATCAGTGTGCAAATGATGTAGACTTCCTGGCTCCCCCTTTCACAGTGGAATCTCTCAGCTCAGATGCAGTTACTTTTACACAGCTGTCAACATAGTGATCCATCAAGCTGTCATGTGCCGACATGGTCCGACTTCAGAGCTGTCTTAAAGGGCCAGCGCTTATTTTAAAACCGAATTACAGGTGAAATGCTTTATTTCCCAAAGGAAACATATTTAAGGAAGTGTTTGTATTTCAGTCTGTTACTTCATGAGGTTTCCCTGGAGGTGATAGGTACTCTTTAAGAGGTTAAGATATGTTCACACATGGCGGGGGGAGGTTAAAAAATGACAGGAAGGTATGTTCATGTAATTTAAAAAATGCATTAATGCAAGTGTCACTGGTGCCATTATTGATGTAAAGTATATAGGGGGGATGGAAGACACATGGGGCATTGAGGCATAGAGCTCAAAGCTTGTTGTCTTTAGTTATTATCATTTTTTTTTTTAAAGAATGTAATTTTCAGAACAGTGATATTTTTGCAAATTATCGCTTCCAGCAATGTCATACAATCCTTATGTATTCCCAGTAATGTGGTACAAGTTATACTAAAGGTTTTCAAAGTGTAAAGTATGACTCAATGCCTGATCAATCCTGGTAACTAACTGCCCTTCCTTGTTAGCACCAAGATTCATAGTGACTAAGCCTTAGTACGTAAAGGTGCTGAAACTTATCACCAGTACTAGATCCACCTGCATGCCATTGGCAGCATAGTGGTCCCATCAACCCTTCCTCTTCCTCAGTGTGGCAGTAGTAGAGACCTAGGTGAGAATAAAATTGCTTACCATGGTCACTTGCAGCAAGTTCTGCTCTCTGCCTTTCAAGTCCAGCCAGCCACATTGCCTTTCTCCTGATGCTAAAGACTTGCTGGGCAGGTAAAGTGGCCTCTCCTATATGCTGCCTTTTATACATTAGATTTGGCACTGCTGTGGTACATTTTCTGCTTTATTTTACAGTGCAGATGGGATGTACTTTGTGCTGTGTGATTTATGCTGCCCTGTGGAATTTATTTGGTGCCTTTTTGGTGCCTATTTTGTGCTGTATCATGGTACATAGTGCTATTTGGCATTTACATTGTGCTGCTCTGTGGTATCTGTTGCTGATTTTTGGTTGACGATGATGGGGATAATATAGTAGCTGCACAGCATTATTTGTTTTCACTGCTAAGGAGACACCATGAGTGCTGCATGGTCATATAGAGCTCTGTTAATGAGGCTGTGGCATCATCATAGACTGGCTGGTGGAAACCCCTGATCTATATATATTCTGAATAATGTAAAAACTATACATAATACCATTAATTTAGTACTGAATAAATGATCTGAGGAATGTGGTTTACATTACTGGGACTGTATCCATTTTGGTACAATATTAGGATTATACACAGACACCGGAAGATGATTAGATTGTACTGTTACCCATAGTATGAACAACTCAAAGTTCAATTTGTGCATTCTACCAATAATGAAGTTCAGTTTATATAACATACAATATATATATCGCAGGTAGTGTGTGTATACATATATACCACCAGCGATATATGATCCAGTCTTGTGGCTTATAGGGGTTGCACACATTGAAGGGATATTGATAGGGGATGCCATCAATAGTTCACCTTTGGAATCCTCAGCTATCTCAAGAATGGAACCCTGAAAGTCTCAATTCAAAATGAAAGATGATCGGAATTATCCTACTAATTTTAATGGGAGTTACAAGTACAACTGGTGGTGTACTTGACTGTACTCCCAACTGAAATCAATGAGACAATTCCAACCACCTCTCTGTTCATAACAGAGAATTTTCAGTCTCCATTCTTGAGATAGGTGCAGGTCCCAGAGTTGGGTTCTCCACCTATCACAAATTGATGGCATATCCCATCTCTCTGCCTCCTGCTCTCTGTACTTTTTGGCGCATAAGCGTCCGAAAGAAGTGTCAGGTCCCTTCTTTTTACGGGTGCACAGTACTCGCCGAAAAATACAATTGTAAAATCATCATCGTCTGAATGACCTCATTGATTTTAAACAACACTCAATGAATGCTGAACATCTGAAATTATTTTACCATATTTGTTGGGTGTACTTTGACACAATAAGCACTGAAGTATGCCTCGCAAATACGTTGTGTGAAAACACCTTTACATTGCTTTGATGAAATATATAAACTGAAGGTTGGTTCATTTTCGTGTTTTTCTTGGTTTAAGAGACAAATGAGAGTTAAAATGGAATTTGACCACAAGTGATGAGGTCAAGACCACACCATGTTTTGGCTAGTAGAAAATTCTCCTATTGACCACAGAAGAGATTGCTCTGCATGGCACTTTTTGCTGTTACATAAATATTAGAGGAGCTGCTCATGTGGCAGATAAAAATACTAGAATATACCAACTCTCGCCATGGGTTGGCTGTTAAACTACGATGGTATATGGAACGTGACTACCTGGGTGCTGCTGCCTCTCCTCAGGGTTTAGAGTCCCTCACTGTGAAGGTTTGGGGAGTGTGGCCTCTCAAGAACCTTTCAATGTCTTATAACTTGTGTACATTTTCTGTAACTTCCTATTTGGTGAAAGTGATAACTTGTTCTTACACTTGAGATCCAATGTACTGCCAAAATAAGTTATGCAATTTCATTAAAATGCTAAATGAGATTCTGTTTTTTAACAGTTTAGATATGTTAGGGATTGTAGGCTCGGGCGGGTTTGGGGTGGTTTTGAGCAGGGTGGGGGGGTGGCTTGATTTCTGGCCCGGTTGGCCAAGTTGGGGTCGGGTGCTTTTGTCGGGGGTAAATGGTTAGTGTGTGTGTGTCGGTCTCTGTCTGTAAATGTCTGGGTGGTATTTTCGGGTCTCTATTGCGACGGGCGGATTGCAAAATAGTGTCTGGAATGCCCGGGGGTTAAACTGCAAATTGAAAAGAGCACTTGTTTTGACTATGTTAAAACTCATAATCCAAGTATTGTTATATTTCAAGAAACGCATCTCAGGGGGCAAAAAATCCTAGCGCTGAAGAGGCCTTGGATAGGGATGGCATACCACGCGGTGTACTCTAATTATGCCGGGGGTCTCGGTCTGATTACAAGTTCTCTACCATTTCAATTACAAGCTCTGAATATATATCCATCGGGGAGATATTTTCTTCTACATGAAAAATTGTGTGGTTATGATTTTCTTATAGGAGGAATTTATGTTCCGCCTCCCTTTTGCAGGGGAGTCCTGGATGCCCTGATGGCAAAGGTCTTGCAATACCCAGGGACACCGCTGCTCCTACGGGGGATTTTAACGCCACGTTAGATGGGGCCCTTTGGACCGTCTCCACCCAGTTATCGCATAATAGAAACCTCAAGGAATGGGCTGATACACAGGGCCCTGGGTAGAGGCATGGAGATGGGTTACATCCCCGGGATAGGCAATTCTCTTGTGTTTACAACGGTCATAATTCTCTCTCCCGATTTAGTTTTTGGCCTTTGTGTCAAAGGAGATATTGCATTTTGATATCAAATGCAGAATACCTACCTCGTGGGATATCAGATCTTTGCACTTTTGAAACTGAAAATAAGCCTCACCAGCGAGGGCCTGGGAGAGGTTATGGAGGTTAAATTCCCAGTGGCTAGAGGTTGCCAAAAGTACTGGCTGCATGCCGGGGAGCAGTAGAGACATACTGGAGTAATAAATGAGGGCTCCGTAAACCCACTGGTGGAATGGATGCCTCGAAGGCTGTGCTAGGGGAGCCATAATTGGAGGCTATTGCATCACACAGAGCTGACTTAAGGGAGAAGAGATGGGAATTGGAAGCAAAAGTCTTGGAGAGGGAAACGGCATATGTGCAGGACCCGTCTAAATATACTAAGGACTCATATTAGTGGCTCAGAGGGACTATTCGCTGAAATCTGACAGAGTACACTCAGAAGCGACTTCAATGCAAAAACAATCAATCTTGTGGAGGGTGATAAAAATGGTAGAGCATTGCTTTTTTGGCCAGAGGGGAAAACACCGGTGACAGTATTGGCTAGTGTGGTTGATGCGGGGGAGTGGTCTGGTCGGATCCAGGGCAGATTTGTGAGCAGTTTGCTTTATATTATAGGGGACTTTTATGCCTCGAAATTAACTTAAAACAGATAGGGAAATAGCCCACTTTCTAGACACGGTGGATATACCTGTACTATCCAGTGAAGAGACGGGAGGAATTAGCAGCTGATATATCGGCAGAAGAGATCAGCAGGGCTATGGGGAAATTGGCGACTCATAAGACCCCGGGACCCGGATGGGTTTCCGGGAATGGTATAAACAAGACATGAGCAATGGAGTGGTAGGCTGGAGAGGTTGTTTGCGGCGGCAGATATAGCGGACTCCCTCCCATTTCCCTTCTCTGAGGCAGTGATTCACAATAGTCCACAAGCCAGGCAGACCCCCTGATCAGTGCAGCTCATATAGGCCAATTTCCTTGCTTAACCTAGATGCAAAGATTATGGCGAAAGTTTTGGCTATGATGATTCTATCATTAGTTGGCACAGACCAGTCAGGATTTATGCCAGGGAAAACTGTGACATTAATCTGAGACGGCTATTTTACCAACCGCATGTCACCCACACTAATGCGGGAGTAGAGTGATCGCTGCCTTTGACAACGAAAAAGCTTTTGACTCTGTTGAGTGGAGGTTCATGTGGGTACTGTTGTCACGGATGGGGATTCCTTCTTGTTTTATTAAATGGTGCGCCTATTGTATTTGCAACCCACGGGGAGAGTCAGAGTAAATGGATTGCTTTCTCCCCTTTTCCCCCTGGAAAAGGCACTAGGCAGGGTGCCCACTCTCACCGCTGCTCTTCGTCCTCATTATGGAACCACTATCATTATGATTAATGTGCATGACGGCATTCGGGGATGGTTGGTTGCAGGTCTTGAAGAAAAAATATCGTTGTATGCAGATGACATGTTGGTGTATTTGGGAGATCCAAGGGCCTCTTGGAATGTTTGCTGGAAACGGTGAATACATTTGGGAATTACTCTGGCTGCGGGTAAACTGGGGAAATCCATACTGTTTATGCTAAAAATGACCTTGACTGAGCTTGGTAATTCTAGCTCGCCCTTCAAATTGTCACACAATTTAAATATCTTGGAGTGATTTATACATAAAGATTTTTCTAATTTTGGTTGCTAAACCTCCAGCATGTGAGACAGGTGGAGTTGAGGCTGAAGTCATGGGGCCCAAACCCCCCTCTGCCCTTATTGGAAGGGTGAACGTAGTTAAAATGGTAATTTTTACCCAAGCTTTATATATTACAGGGCGGGCCCCCCGGGTTTTAAATTTCCCCAAATCGCATTTTCCAACTGTAGACAAACTGTTTTTCTCCTTTTCTATGGGAGGCGCCACTCCTCGTCTGAGCAGGGCTACACTTAAAGCCACATGACCAAGGTGGGCTTGCATTTCCTGACCTGTATGTCTATTATGTAGCGATCCAGTTGACATATATACAAAAGGTTCCGGGTAATACAAATGACCCATCTGTGGGGCTAGAGGCAAACCCTTTTAGGCTCACTTGAGGGACTTGCCAATCTGCCTTATAGAGAGGGAAATGCTTCCACATTATTATACACCAATGATAGTGCAAACTGTGTCGGTGTGGAAGAATTTTATTCACCCTTACGGACACAGTGGCGAGGACAGTGCTTGGTCCCCGGTTGTTCCCTTGTGGTGTAACAGGAAACTGCCCAGAACTAGTAGAGCTGCCAGACAATGGTTTCTGGCTGCCGAGGAGTGAAATACCTTACGCAATTGTATAAAGATGGGGTATTCTTGACATTTGCAGAGATGCTGCTACAGTTTGACCTTTCCCAGGGGATCCTTTTTTTTGATACCTACAGTTAGGCATGCGTGTGTGGCCGCAGTTGGGGGGATTGTAGTCCAGCTTGAATACGGATACTTAGAGGCCATTTTTAGACGGGTTACCCCTTTAAAAAGCCAGTTTCTTCCATCTACAAAGCTGTTATGGTCTGTCAGGGCTCCCCTCTGGCGGTCCTCCTTCGAAAGGGGGCAGAGAGATGTCCAGTCTTACCAAATGATGCGCTCTCTGACTGAGGACCCCTTGGCGTCTCTCCGTTTTGAGTGCCAGGGATCAACTGATCCAAATATAAGTGGCTCCATAGGGTTTATCTTACACCAGTTAGATTATACCAATGCATTGCTTGTCCTCCACGGCTTGCTCCCGGTGTGGGGCAGAGAGAGGAACTTTGATTCACATGGTGTGGGAGTGCCCGATTCTGCAAAACTATTGGCGGGAAATTCACTGTTTTTTGAATAGGACACTGGGTTTCCCTAATGTGTGTTCACCTGAAAACAGCCTCTTAGGTATTGTAGAAGATCTAATTCCGGGTAAATCAACCGCACCCTTTATCTGCTCTTGCTCTTCTATGCCAGGAAAAACATTCTTTTAAATTGGAAACCGCCAAGGTCCTACTTTTTGAGCAGTGGAAACAGCTGGTTAATGCGGAACTCCCTAGTACAAGATCACATATGCGCAAATGGCATCCCCAAGCGTTTCCATACAGTTTGGAGCAATTGGACCCGCACTCAAACGATGTGAATGGGAATGGATGTGTTAAGGGGGGGGCCCGAGACCGATGACAAAATGTGAATGAAGATTGATTGTGATGGTGTGAATGTATGACATAGAGGCATGGCATGACTGAAAGCACTTTAGGAGAATACTACAATTGATGGGCGACTTCTATTCCTTTTTGTCATTGCTCATTTATAAAGTATACTATATATAAATATACTACTGAAACGTGTTTGAATGTATACCTCCTGAATCATTATCTGGACACAGCTGAATGTATCATATGTATAAGTTGCTATTGCCGATTCCTCCTTTGAAATTGTAACTCTCTAACTTTGAAGTACTTGTAATGCCTCTGTAGAACATGTGAGAATGTTGGTTTTTGTCTTTTTGTGTCTATTTGGAAAATTCTAAAATAAAGCCTTATAAATAAAAAAAAAAATGCTAAATGAGAATTATATATGTAGAAACAAAATATTTTGGAAGGACAAGTTCAGACATGATCATTTTCAAATATCAAAATTTCTATATTTTTTTCTTTAATGTTGCATAGATGTGCCCTAACTTTGGTAATGTGTGCTACTTGTTTCTATACCATCCTTATTGAGATCTTTATATGTAAATGTGCACTCGAAGCTAGCCTAATTTCTATTATCACTTACATCACCTATAGATTGATCCCAAAAGTGGCACCCTGATTCAGGTGAAGTGGATGTGTAACATTGAGGCCTAGTTTGTAGATTTCAGGATTATGAATGCTATGACATTTTAGTACTTAAGAAACAGGTTGGAGATCTGGAAGCAGATGTTATTGACAAAATGAAACTACCAGGTGCAGAGGAAAGGTCGGGGTTATAAAAGCTATACTTCCTGGAAATAAGGCAAAAACAAGAACCAGCTGGATGCATGGAGCTAATGCTTAAGATTACCAATGGGTGCAGAATAGTCAGGAAAATCACAACGGAGAACAATGTAAATGACTGTAGAATAATACAGAAAGAAACAGTTTGCATGTTTCCCCCAAACAGCTGTAGGAAAAATAAAAAGTATAGACAGATTCCTGGTTATTGTCTTTGGTCACCACCAAATCAGCCAATAAACCTGGACCAGTTCAAACAAAGACAAAACGGAAAACAAAGGGCCCAAAATTTTTTAAAGAGATACCTAAAAGCTATGTCTCCACTACACAGTTTTTAGGATTTTAGGATTTTAAAAGCGCCGAAAATACCATAGTTCGTGCGGCCTCATAGATTACAATAGAAAAGACAAGCTGTAAGCTCCATAGTTTGTCTTTTCTACCATCGTCTTCTGGGCCGGGAAAATTATACAACATGTTGTATAATACGCTGACGCTTTTAGTTTTCTTTGCGTCGTCCCATACAATACAGTTGCATGGACGACGTCAAAAAAATGAGAGGCGACCACAGTTTTTGCACAAAACATGAAAAAAAAACGCGGTGCTGCATTGGAAAAAAATTGCATCTTTTCGCGCATTTTTTGTCCGATGCAGTGTAGCCATAGCCTAAGCATCAAGTTCAACCAGAGAAAAGAAGAGGGCTGACAAACAAAAAAAATAACCCCAAAACCCAAAAACGTTGATTGAGAAGAAGACATTGGTCAATTTGTTCGAAATGGGATAAAATTACTTCTTTATGTGTTGTGACGGCCAGGCTGTAATACCATTTATTTATTATGCTATGTAAATGTAATATGCAAAACAAAGTCAAAATATTCCACACATTGATTAGAATAACCATTCAGTGACCCATGGAAACCTTGTGGCTAGTGTTGCTTGAATCTGCTTGTTTGGTTCAACATCAGTTCAAATGAACAAATTCAGGTTCAGGATGTCCGGAAAAGATTTTTTTTTACTCTGACACTTGCCTGTAAACTAACCCTAATCTCAGTCTGTAACCGTAGCCCTTACCCTAAATTGGGGATAGGGTTAAGTTTTTTTTTTTAACTGGTTAACAAGAGGGAAATTTTTCCAACCCGGGGTGCTTCTTGCGATGTTGCTCTAATATCACTTTGCATGATTTCACTTTGGTTAATGTTTGAAATGGAATGAATCAACTGATAGTGGCAAAGGAGTGGAAGAGCTTGGGAACAGGTAAGGTAGCCAATTCAAAACTAGTAAAAAAAAACAAAAACCTAACCAAATTAGAGTTTATTTTTTGAAGTGTTTGCAAATATTTCCAAAAAAAAAATTCAATCAAATTTTAACCCCATTCTAAAATACTCGATTTAGGTTGATTTGGATTTTGAAAATCCTATGCAGCAAATTACTTTTCCCCTTCTATCCCCCAAAAGTTTTTGGCGCAGTAACTATGGGGCCCCGCCCAAAGAACCAGGGAATGAAGTGGTTGTCATTTTCTAGGTCATAGCATATCAGAAGATCCTCCAGTAACCCCAGGCTCTGACATATAATGAAAACCAAAAGTCCAGCAGAAGACAACCCAATTTGGAGCATACTTTGTCACTAGAGTTATTGATGATATGTCTTGCACTTAAATCACATTAGAAAAACCACAAATCCTGCATAATCACTTGCATAAAGGCTCCATTTTTTTCCATGATTTCTTGGTAACCACAGCTATAAACAACTACACTGTGTGAATATACCCCAAGACATTTGTTTTTCTGCTGTAATTGTCTAACTGTTTAAATTTCAGGTAAAGCTGTATCAAAGATCTTCTAGTAACCAGTTACTATAAGAACAGCAGATGCTCTTTTAGACATACAATATGTAAAGTTTTTTCTACTGTTTTTTTTTCTTTTTTCCATATTGTGAACAAAAGGAAAAATGTACAAATTCACATCTACAGCATGTGACACTTTTAAATGTTTCATGGCATTGAAAAAGCAAGGTACATTAAAAATCTTAAAAAGTATGAAGGAAAGTCACATATCGCTGTTCACGCAGAGATAACTTCTGAAGGCTGCATTTTATCCAGTGAACAAGCACCCTAAAATATATATTAAAAAATTCCATGAGTAATTCTGCCCTTGGTTCTTGTTCATTTAGCACAGTTGTGAAACAGTTTTTGCTAGTCAATGCCAAGATTGGAGCCATAAAAGAGAGTTCCTTCCTTTATATTTTTGCTCTATGATTGACTCGTGGTTTTTTGTGTTTGCTATGGTAGTTTAGTATCCCCAGGCAAGTGGATACGTTGACTGCTTTAACAGGAATGTGAAGGACTGCCATGTAGTTAATCTGGCCGGGGAAAGCATGGAAAATGTTCTCCACTGACCTTCTAAAAGTATATAGAGATCAACTGGACATGGCACAATACTGATTTTACTTGCAGAGTGCTACTTGGTAAATAATGGTAAACACTGTATGCTAGTCTTTATGTCACTAATTTGGATGACGAGTGAAGGAAATTGGAATCTAGCAAAAAAGATTTATATAAGTTTACATTATTATGAAGAATCTATCCTGTACTTGGCATGACAGGATTGAGATTTAGATGTGTTACCTGATGGGGATGATTGTGTTGGATCAATGGTGATGGTGTGATGTGCAAAAGTCACACTCATTTCTTTGCATAAACTGAATGATTTACTGAATCGTATTTTGTTTCTTTAACAAACTTTGCGCAAAAGGGGCTTACTCAATGATGTGTTTATAATGGTTTATTCATATATATAGCCCAAAGCAGGAGTTCATATTTAATTGCACACCTGTGGGACAGGAGTCTCCCTCTCCGTTCACACAGATTCTTCCCTTGTTATGCTGATATTGCTCACCTTACCATGATTTTCCTGTAGTAATTTCTACTGCACCTTTTTACTACCAGTAGTTCTTGGGCTCTGGGTCTTACTGTACTCTCTCCCTTTGACACATCTTTGCTGCATCCAACTGCATCCTACTGACTGGAGGGTTAACTGCAGGTCCCAATTCTACATCTTCACCCACAACGAGTCCCTGTAACCAGTACCTACAAGACATAATCATTATAACAAGCTGGAAGCTTGTCCAAATTGGCATGCTGGGAGTGGTGTAACCCAGATGAACCATCCCCAACCTCTGGTTCACTAGCTTCTCTGTTTACTGCTGATCCCAACCTTGGTCATAAGGTAACCCAGGAGAAGGTGTAGGGACTCCCCAGTCATATTTATTAACTGGCGGGAGACTGCAGTGGCAGGGAACTTGTGGCCTACTCAGAAAAATACAAGTTCTCAGTAGATTTCAATGTACTCTCCTGATGATTCCCCTTCAGATTCACTTTGAAAACTCTGGTTAGTCGGGTTGGGTTGACAGATTCCTTTGTATGGTTGGCTACCCATTTCCACTGTAGCTTCCAAGCTTTGCACTTTATCATATCCCGCAACATCACACAATCTCCCACCTGAAGCGGCAGTTGCTTTAACTTGCTATTGATCACCAATTCCTTAGGACCCAAGTGTTGAACAACCAGATCATAGATCCCATGTAGACATCTTCTATGATCACCCATCCATGTCTGTGAAGTCCATTTTTCTCATCCCCCTAGTTCGGTGTCATCATCAGTCTTAAAGGGCACTTAGCATTTCTCCCAAACATCAACGTGTAAGGGAAATAACCTGTGGTAGATGGTACAGTGTTTTTATATACCCATACCAGCTCGGCAACATGATCAGACCATCTCCCTCTTTTCTGTTCCTACAGCGCTCTCAACATCTGAAGCAATATGCAAGTTAGCTGCTTACATATGCCATTCCCATGGGAATGGTACGGAGTAATACAAATCTTTCGGATCTGGTAAAGACCACACATTTTCTCTACTAATTGACCTAAGAAGCAGGCCCTCTGGACTGAAAGCAGATAAGTTGGACATCTATACACCAGCATGAAGTGATTCCACATTACTTGGGCTGCCGTTTCCCCTTTTTAATCTTTAGTGGGGACAACCAGCTTTGTGAAATGATCCACCATGACAAGAAGATACTTGTAACTGTGGATAGTGGGCCAGCCTCACTGTGTTTTCCAAGTAAAATCCCATGCATGACAGTTGTGAAATGTTTCTTTGTATTCTACTGTTTGGCCACAAGATGCCGCTATGTCCAGTTTCCAGTATATGCAAATGAGGGACATGGTATAAGACTGGCACATGGCACCAGCCATTTTGAGAAGCTGCTGAGATTCAGAGGAGAACAGACAGAGACAGTAACTGAGCTAAAAAGGAGCCAGATTTCACGGTTGTTCCAGAGACTGAGGAGAGCCTGACTGTCTATGCAGACACCATCGCAGAGAGAGTGAGAGAGAACTCCTGGACAATAAGGACAAGCTGCCAAGATAGAGAGGACTGTCTGCAGCTGGACCATCCACTTCATCCACAAGGATCTGCACCTGAGGACAGGACTTGCCGGCCATCTTTAAGGTACCTCAGTGGATGCGTGCACGCCTACGAGTTCAGGACAGTGAGAAGGCCTGATATTAGTTTAGTTAGTTTAGGCTCAGTTACAGGCCAAAGGAGGGTTTCCCAAATACAGCCTCCTGCTCAGGACTTGAAGAGTTTGATACCACACCGTTATCTACTTGAACTGGTTTGTGTCGCATGTGTATTTGGGAGGGAAGTGTGTGAATCCATTTAAGCTGTGTAAGCTGCTGTGCTGCACCACGAGCCCCTGCAACCGCCACCACACACAATTGTTCCCGTTGGTGCTTACGGTATTAAAAAGGTAAGGGGTTATCGGCCTTTCCGAACCCCATGGTTATGTAAAGTTACCAGGCATCCAGAGAGTACACTTCTGACGGCGCGCTGTGCAGCACAGGGGCCCAGTATACATATTTGTAAATTTGTGTTTGGGGGATCTGTTCACCATCTTGTTTCAGAAAATTCAGTAAAACAAACTGTTGTTGAGCTGGTGTTGGAGTCGTGTTCTTTGTCCGTGACTTCGCTGTATTCCGGTAAACCTGCCCTCGGTACTCGGCTTACATAATTTTGCAAGGACTCCTCTGCTTATAGAAAGTCTATCATGAGCAACTGTAATAGATAGAAGGAACAGATGGTACCCACCGGTGCCCGTGGTCACCTACCCCTGAGAGGCTGCAATTCCTGCAATGCTTGCAAAGATCTCATGCCACCTTCTGCATGTGGGGATGATAATATTAACATTGTAACCAGGCGCATGTCTTCACTCGCCCGAAATGCCCTTTTCTCGCTGCTCCTCTTTAACTATGCTTCTCACATCATCTGCTGGGATCAGCACTTGCCACATTGACCCTAACTCTGTAGGGAGTCATACCCTGCGGTACAGTATGCCTTTCTTGATTTCCAATCGCTCTGACACCAGAGTTTCTTCCCTACTACTGACAAGGTATTCCATTCAACAGCATTTGGGGTCCACCTTTTTGGAGCCACCCCAGTACCTTGTGAATCTGTGAATCTCTTCGCTGTCTCTTTCTCTAATCCCAAGCCGCTCCACCAGTCCACGTTTTTTTTTCAGACCAATTCTCTTGAATAGCTGACATCCTCACAACAGATGCTAGATACCCAAATGCAGAAGTTTCGTTCTCCTTCCTTTCTTCACCTGCAATGTCACTGGGCCACTCTACCAGATACCTGGAGAGGGTGCCTGCATTGTTATTGTCCCACCTTGGCTGGTACTGCATTTTGAAATGGAACTTGCTAAGCATTGCTATCCAACGCTGTTCAAGTGCTCTTATTTTGGCCTTATCCAAGGAGATAAGGAGATAATTGATGGTGACCAGCGTGAACTCAGCTACCATCAGGATGTCAGCTATTTTTTCTGTTATGAACCATACTACTGCAAATAGTTCCAGATTGTATGAACTATAGTTTGCTGGATTCTTTATGCCTTCATTTAACCCCTTACCAACACATGACGTACTGGTACATCCCGGTGCATAGTACACAGTAATCCCGCTACATAGTACACAGTAATCCCGCTACATAGAAGGCTGGTGTCACCTAATAACTGCAGTTGAAACTCACCAGTAACATACGGGAATGGAGACGTATCCATTCCCTGCTGTTTAACCCTCTCGGATGTGAGGTGGCCATTGTGGCTATGGTGTCTAAATGAATGATCAGCACCCCTGTAGCGAGACTGTGTGGTGCCGTGTTAAGGCTTCCATCACCGCCACATTTCTCATTTTACCACTTCCTGCCCCAGGCAGAAAGTATTACAACTACTGTCTTTGTTCACCCTTAGTTGTTTATACAATGCAGAAGGGTGTACTAATGATCGCACCCACTAATAATCAAGTACCCTAGGGGGACTCAGTCATAAAGTAAAAAAAAAAATCAGTTTTTAAAGTGTAAAAAAATTATATATGAAAACTTCAAATTTCCATCTCCCTTTTGCCATTTTATAAATAAAAAAATGAAAATAATTAAAAAGTTACACATAGTTGGTATCGCAAAAATCCATAAAAGTCTGATCAATAAAACTATAACATAATTTGTCCCATACACTGAACACCGTAGAAGAAATAGAAATCCAAATGCCAAAATTGCGGGATTTTTTGGCTGAAAAAAAGCCCCACCTATCCCAAAATGGTACCAATAATAAGTACACTTCACCCTGAAAAAAATACAGTCTCACTCAGGTCCACAAATAATAGTTCAAAAAAGATATTGGTCACAGACAATGGCGCTGCAGTGCAGATTTACAAAATAGAAAATGTTTGGATTTTTTTTTATAGTACTAAAACATAATGCAAACCCTACAAATTTGGTATTTGCAGAATTACATCAACCTGTAGAATGCAGATAACACACCATTTGTACCGATGTGAGTATCATAAAAACAACCTCCCCCAAACATGACGCAAGTACGTTTTTCACATTTTGATAGAATTAGGAAGTACATCTTGTCCTGCTAAAAAAGTCAATATATGTTCATGTAAACGGAAAAATAAAAAAGTTATGGCCTTTGAAAGGGGCGGGGGAGAACGAAAAAACTTAGAGCCATATTTTTATGGCCAGCTGTCTCGACCTTCCTGCATCTTGATCAATACAGCTCCCAGCCCCTTCAAGCTTCTGGCAGTCTGTCGTACGATGGGGAGGCTATAGCCGACATATGCCGAAATTGGCTCGCAAGTCAACAACCGCTTCAACTCACGAAAACACCATTCTGCCTCTTCATTCCATCAGAGTACTTATATCTTCGCTGTCTCCGGTGGTTATCCTTGGAGTAGCACATAAAGTAGGGCTGCTATTTTGCCAACGTCTATTATGAAGGACCTGTAGTATCCTATTAAGCCTAGGAAAGTCTGTAGGTCATGAACTATTCGGGGCATAGGCCACTGTTAGACAGCCTTAATTTAGGAGTCCATGGGTTGCACGCCTTACCTGGAGATGACAAGGCCCACAAATTCAATGCTTTTCCGGAACAGATGACACTTGTTGGGTTTTAGTTTCAGACCATGTGCCTTCAGACGTCACAAGACCTGGCCTAGCTTCTCCAAATGTTCTTTCACCATAGCCAAATATATAATAATGTCATCCAGGTAAATGAGGAGACATTCTTGATTCAAATCCTCAAGGCACAATACCATGAGGCGTTGAAAGGTGGCATGGGCATTTTTCAGTCCAAACAGCAACCTGAGGAATTTGAAAAGTCCCATAGGAGTAATGAATGCCATCTTCTCCTGGTTATTTTGTGCAATAGGCACCTGCTGGAAAGGTTGATTGCCCTGGTGTTGACAATATTGAGACAGGTGTCCTTCCCTGTCTTACTCCCAGCACTTCAGACCAGGTCATCAGAGCATCACTCTATATTCTCTCTGTACAGGGCATTGGTCCCCTTCATCTGACACTGGGACCAACTGGTGACTTTCTTTTTTTCTCAGCAGCTCCCCCATCCTTTTGATAGCTTCCAGCAAAATCAGATGTTTTTTTTTTAATGTATTTTCCCGAATCGGGGCTGCCTCTAACTCTAACAGCTCCAGTAAAGTATCTGGCTGTTCTTCTTTTTCTAAGGTTATAGTCTCCTTCAGGACTTGACGCAGTGTTAGCTGCGGATCTACCTTTACCAGTTAATTACTGAAGGTAATTAGTGTAGGATACCAGCAAGATGCAGTGGCTTTTTATTGAATGAAATAAGTACACACCAACAAGAATTCTGGCTATCACAGACCTGTTAGTTTTTTTTCAAGAATCCCTCCTACTCTGCACTGATTACCTGTATTAGTTGCACCTGTTTTGGACTTGTTACCTGTATAAAAGGCACCTGTTCACACATACAATCAATCACACTCCAACTTCTCCACCATAGCCAAGACCAAAGCTCTGTCACAATGGCCAAGACCAAAGATCTCGCTTTGTGGGGTAAGGTTGATTATGAGAAAGGTCAGGAATCAGCCCAGAACTACATGGGAGGACCTGGTCAATTACCTGAATAGAGCTGGGACCAGAGTATCAAAGATTACAATTTGTAACACATTACGCTGTCATGGATTAAAATCCTGCAGGAAAGCAAGGTCCCCCTTCTTACAACATCAATTGCCCAGGACCATTTGAAGTTCACCAATGACCATCTGGATGATCCAGAGAAGGCATGGGAGAAGGTCATGTGGTCAGTTGAGACCAAAATAGAAATTTTAAGTATCAGCTCCACTTGCCGTGTTTGGAGGAAGAAGGATGAGTACGACCCCAAGAACACTGTCCCAATCGTGAATCATGGGGGTGGAAACATCATATGTTGGGGGTGTTTTTCTGCAAAAAGGAGAGGACAACTGTAGCATATTGAAACAAGGATAGATGGGATCATGTATTGCGAGATTTTGGACAACATCCTCCTTCCCTCAGTAAGAGTATTGAAGATGGGTTGTGGCTGGGTCTTCCAGCAGGACAATGACCCAAAACACACAGCAAGGGCATTTAAGAAGTGGCCACATAAAAAGCATTTCAAGTTCCTGGAGTGGCATTGCCAGTCCGCAGACCTAAACCCAATCGAAAATCTAAGGAGGGAGCTGAAACTCAATGTAGCTCAGTGACAGCCCCAAAACCTAAAGATCTGGAGAAGATCTGTATGAAGGAGTGGGCCAAAATCGCTGCTGCAGTGTGTGAAAACTTGGTCAAGAACTACAGGCAACGTCTGACCTCTGTAATTGCAAACAAAAGGTTCTGTATCAAATATTAGGTTCTGTTTTTCTATTTTATAAAATATTTATTTCATGCAATAAAATGAAAATTATTTAAAAATCATATAATGTGATTCTCTGGATTTTTGTTTAGATTCTGTCTCTCACAGCTGAAATGTACCTACAATAAAAATTACAGACCTCTCCATTCTTCGTAGTGGGGAAACTTGCAAAATTGCCAGTGAATTAGATTTTTTTCCCTACTGTAGAGCTAAATAAAGCTGTCTTGCATTTTAAACTATTGCTTTTAAACAACTTTTTATTCTAAGAGCAATTTAGAGCAGAGGTGCTGGTTCCCACCTTATTCTGTTGCTCTTTTACCCCATCATGTAAAAACCTCCTATTAATGTCATTGATTAGACAGCTGTAAAAGGAAATATTTGAGTGAGACAAATGTGTAACCCTAGAGATAGAATAATACATTTAGTGAAGATTCCTAATGAGTGCTTTGAACAAGATCCCTGTGGGGCTGATATAGAAAAGAAAGAAGCATATTAAACCCAGTAGATCGTACAGCTGCAGACAGGCTGGATATCCTCATCCATGCACGTGCAGGGCCAGATGTCACTAAGTAGGCAAAATGTTGTATTTATATGCTCTGTTTGGCCACTTTATACAAACTTTGAAGTCGGTTTTATTGTGCCAACATTAACAGAGAAGTAACCTTTTTATTTGGTTGTTAAAAGTGATTCAAACTATAAAATAAAAGTTACATCTGTCACTATCATTGGAATTTAATGCTTTGTATCTGTTCCAAAATTATGCAAATGATTCTTTTTTTAGCTAAATAGTATTGTAGACGTCCTGTCTACATTGTGCATGCAGTGTCATAATACTGCACATAGAACAACGTCATAATGACACTCAACTCTCTTGGTGCTTCAAAAGGTACACGAGACAAAAAGTGACAGCACGACATACTGGAATTACAAAACTGGAAAGTAAGACTTCGTATACACAAAGCTAGGTCACATTATTATGACCACTTCATACTTTCCACAACAGTAGCTCATGAAGGAAGTCCTGTGTCATGAGCTGGCTTAGTGGGTATGTAAAGTGTCTGAGAGGCTGTCTGCACACATATCCCTCTGGAAAATAATACCTCTTAAATACACAGCTGAGAACATGCTGCATGCCATATTGGTGTAACTGAATTTACACCAGAAACTGAATATAAATTGAACATGGAAAAATTACGTTGAAAAAGGTCCTCTAGGGACCCAAATGTCCGGTTCTACTGTTCTATTTGTCTACAACAAGGATTTATGATCAATACTGTATTTGATTATGCCGGAAATAAGTCTATGATGTTAATGGTGATTGTGAAGAATAAAGAATAAAAAGTGGAAGAGAGAGTGCTGTTGATATAATTATACTATTAAGTGGACTTTCGTCATTAAACAGGTACCAAAATGAAGGAGATGCTGAAGCCGTGAATTACATTTGAGCCACGTTATAATGAACATGTCATACTTTCGATGTTGTTAGCGTGCAGGTCATGTAGCCATTCAAATGTCATTAGTGGGTATATGAGGTGTGATACGCTATCTGCACATATACCCCTTGATGCAGTCATGGGTCAAAGAGGCAATTTATCAGAATTGCAAATAGGGTTCATTTTTGGCTCGCAGGCCTAAGGTGGCAGTATTTCTGAAATTGCACAGTTTGAGAATTGCTTGCATGCTGCTGTGCTGAAAGTGTATTGTGAGAACTGTGGAGCATCTCGTGTTATTTATGTAAGAGGTGAACATTGGTTAAGAAGGAGCATGTGGGCAGACCCACAGATGGCCACTGTACCTCTGCTAATGAAGTTGTATCAGCAGTAAAGGCTTCAGTCTTCACAGCAGTATCAAAATCGGTTCTCTGTTGATTGACAAAGGGTTTTCTTCTCCGAGGAGTCACATTTTCTGCTTCATAAAATTGATGGACGTTGATATGTCAGGAGAGAAGCATCACAGAACACCCTGCGACCACTAATAGAAGAACACCAGCTGGTGGTGACGGCGATGCTATGGTCAGGGGAATGTTTTCATGGCATTCTCTGGGTCCACTCATCCATGTGATAGGTGCTCACAACTGATTTGGGTATCCATCCTTGCAAATCATGTACACCCATACATACTGGCTGTCTTCCCTGGAGCGGATGGGATCTTCCAGCAAAACAATGCAACATGTCACACGGCTGGAAATGTCCAAGATTGGATGGAAGAGCATGACCAAGATTTCCAAGTATTAAATCCTCAGACCTGAACCCAATAAAACATCTATGGGCCCACCTTGATCATCGTGTTCACTCTGTGGATCCTCCCTCAGCAGCTTTGGGATATCTGTATGGATCCAGACACCTGTGACAATCTACCAGGATTTCATTGAGTCACTTCCAGCCCATCTAGCTGCTGCCCATGCAGCACATGGCAGTTACTTTGGATATTAAGTGATGGTAATCATAATGTGTAGTACAATGGTAATATTTCCTTTGAACATTGCTGGTGTGGGAACTATAAAAAGGAAATGTATCAATATACATGTTAAAAATTAGACTTAATTAGCTATGAACAGGTCTAGATTTATCAATAAACACTGCCAATCCTGTGGCAAATTTATCTGTCACGGGAAATTATATTTACATATGAATTCATGTAAAGTAATGTGTATTCATGTGTTAATTAGACATTCACTATCTTGCAGTATTTAGAAGAAAACAGAGAGGTATGGAAAAAGTTGCAAAATATGCTAAATGTTTTTCACTCTTGAGTAATATTTTGTGCTTTCCTTCACCAAAACAGATTCAAAATACTCAGCTGATAAAGATTGTCCAGAGAATCAAAAAATACAATTCACTAATTACTCTTCTGAGACTTCACTTATCTCCATGTGATGTTTGTTGTGCTTCTTGTGCTCTATGTAGCCTTCCTCCTCTGCAGCTGAGCAGCAGCATTAACTGATTCAAATCTATTTCTTGTAAAACTACCAGTCCCAGAATCCTTTGCTTCAACCTTAGTCTCAGTGGACATTCTTGTTTCCTACTTCATGATGAAAGCATTGGGAGGCAGGACCAAAGGGCTGTGGTTTCAAAAGCCTCTCTGAAAGAAACCCAAAGTCCTTTGATTTCTTGAGATCCCAAGTTCAACAGCTGTTTCCTGTCCAGACACAACTATTATGCTTCCAGTCATCAGACAGCTGAAAGAGATATGCAGAAAATCCATCCCAGGCAGGATGTAGTAAAACCGCCATCTTTGTACACCCCTTAGTATTGTTTACACAACACAAAAGGGGGTACACATGATTGTGCCCCTAGTGATCAAGAACCCTATGGGGACTCACAGTACAAGTGAAAAAAAAAGTTTCTAAGTGTATAAAACAAAAAAAAAATTAAGTCACCTCCCCTTTTGTCATTTTACAAATGAAAATAAATAAATAATGAAAAAGTTACACATAATTTGCATCGCTGTGTTCGAAAAAGTCTGATCTATTAAAATGTAACTTATTTTATCCCATACGCTAAACACCATAGAAGAAAAAAATCCAAACGCCAAAATTGTGGTTTTTTGGTCATTTCAGGGCCTCTAAAAATTGAAACTGAAAAGTGAACACAAAAGTCGCATCCATCCCAAAATGCTTTCAACAAAAAGTGAACTTCAGCCCACAAAAAAATACCCCCTCACTCAGGTCTATAAGTGGAAGTGCAAAAAAGTTATTGGTCACAGAAAACGGCGCTGCAGCGCAAATTACAAAATAGAAAATGTTTGGATTTTTATGGTACTATAACATAATGCAAACCCTACATATTTGGCATTTCTGGAATCATATTAACCTGTAGCATACAGAGAACACATCATTTATACTGGGCAATGAACAATGTAAAAAATAAAACCACAAACATATTTTGACCCACTCAGAATTTTTTTGCCGTTTTTCAATATATTTTATGGTACAATGAATTATACCATTAAAAGTGCATCTTATTCTTTAAAATAAAAGCCCTCATAAGCCCATGTAGGTGGAAAAATAAAAAAGTTATGTATCTCGGAAGGCAAGGAGGAAAAAACTAACGTGTCAACCAAAAAAAAAAAAAAAAGCTTGGTCCTTAAAGGGGTTGTCTCACTACAAGGATTGTTTTTAATGTTGAAGATCTTGCAAAAACAAGTCACTTTGCAATATGTTGTCATTGACCATGTCCTACCGATTCCTAGATATCCCCTCTTGTATGGGCAGCATCAGCTCCTCAGGTTACTATAGCTACAGACCTGTTTGATCTCTCCTGATAGGCTGCCAGTGCTGGTCGCTATAGCTTCAGACCTGGTGTCCTAAGCAGCTCATCACTGCAGGCCAGTAGAAGCCATTAAATACACCCTGAATTCAAAAGTGAAACCAAGAAAACAGGACTGAGGTAAGATGAATTGATGTAGTGAGACAACCCCTTTAATTCCTTTCCGACATAGGACTACCGATACATCCTAGCGGGAAGTGACTTCCTACCAATAGACGTATCAGTATGTCCTGGACATCGTGCGGGCTCACAATCGAGCCCCGCATGATCGCGACATGTGACCAACGGTATATTACAGCTGGCCCCATGCCAGCCTCTGGTGATTAACCCTTAGCTGTCGCGATCTATCATTATAGGCTCCCTCTGCCTGTAATCAGTGCAGCAGCAGCCCCAGTGCTTTACTAAAGGATCCGGGCTGTCTGTGACTTGGGCATTGTGAGCATTGCTGGGCATGGTGACTGACAGTTGCCACAAAGACCATTACAGATCTGTTCTGTACTGATATCTATTGTATTAGTGATCTGAAGGTCACTTATACAAATCCTCTATGGGGAAAAGTGATAATAAGGTGAAAAAGTAAAAAAAAAACTAAAACACAAACATGAAAAATAAAATAAGAACACGTACACTCCCCTTTTCCCCTTTACAAATGCCAATCGCCCCAAGAAAGATAAAAAAAATAAAATAATTATATTTAATATCACCACATGCTTAATGAACTACCCTATAAATCTGTCATGCTAAAAAACCTGCTTGGTGAACGGCGTAAAAAAAAAATTGTGACTTTCATCCCGCAGCACATAAAATGGAATAAAAAGGGATCAAAAACTCATGTAAACACCAAAGTGGTGCCAATAAAAATGTCACAGCCCTTACACAGCTCTGTATATGAAAAAATAAAAAGTTATGGCTATCAGAATACAGCAACGCATAGGTATTGTTTTACACAATAACACTTTTTTTTTTTTAAGCACTTCATCATAAAAAAAACTATATAAATTGGGCATTGCCGTAATCACCTCGACCCAGGGAGTAAAACTAACTTATCACATATACTGTATGGTGATCCCTATTAAAAATAAAATTAAAAAGCACTACTAGGATTGCAGCATTTTCTTCACCCTGCCTTCCAACAAAAAACAGATTTAAAACTGATCAAAAAGGCTTGTCCCCCAAAAAATTATACAGATAAAAACGTCAACTCATCCCTCCAGAAACAAGCCCCTGTGCATCTCCATGCAGAGAAAATTAAAAAAGGTATGGCTCTCAGACTGTAACGATGCAAAAACGTGTTTTCCTTTTCGAATAAAAGTACATAAAAAATATACAAATTGGGTATCACTGTAATCATATCGACCTGCTGAATAAAGAAAGCATGCCATTTATACTAGATGGTGACTTCTGTTAAAAATAAAAAAAAAAACTACCAGGATTGCTGTATTTTGTTCAATTTGCCTCACAAAAACCTTAATAAAAAGTGTTCAAAGTGTCATGTGCAATCCATAATGGAACCAATAAAAATGTCATCCCGCAAAAAACAAGCCCATAATCAGTTCTGTATACAGAAAAAGAAAAAAGTTATTGCTCTCAGACTATGATGACATAAAAATGCATTTTTTTATAAATGCATTTCTTTTTGTGTAAAAGTAATAAAAGATAAAAAAAAAAAACTATATAAAATTTATATCATTTTAATTGTGCTAACCGCATTGTAAAGTTATTATGTCATTCATACCGCATGGCGACCGCTGTAAAATTGAAGCCCAGAAAAAAAATGGCGAAACTTTTTTTTTTCCTCTCCATTTTCATGGCCCAATGTTAAAAAAAAACTATGGAACTTCTGTGCGCCCAAAATGCACAGTACACCCCTAGATGAGATCCCTAAGGGGTGTTGTATCCAAGATGTGGTGACTTTTGGAAAGTTTCACCTGTTCTGCTACTTTGAGGGCTTTGCAAATGTGACATGGCCCCACCAAAATCTGCGTTCCAAAAGCCAAATATCGCTCCCTCCCTTGTACGCCCTGCCATGTGCCCAAACAGCAGTTTAAGACTCTCGGTTCACATATTTTGATCAAAAGATGTTTAAGCTGCCCACGACTTTCAACGTGATCTCAAAATCGGGCAGTCCTATGCTATTTTTACCTCTCAATCGAGCCAATCAGGCCTCCCACGGGTCAACCGACCTCCATTTATTCAGAGAGAAAAAATAAAAAAACACCCAACCCGCAAGCTGCCCTTCTTATGACAGCCTGTGAGAGTGGGCGGGGACAGAAACCCAAAATGGAAGCACCCCTTCCTTCCCATATAGGTTAAAATCAATGTACACCAAGTATAACGTATGTTTCTGCACACAAAAACATTTCTGAAAAAACGTATGCAAACCTGGGTGCCACTGGCAGGGCTGCGGCACACATGTAATTATACATGTACACACACAGACCGCCGCCAGCGGCACATTACTGCAAAAGGGCAATACACTACGTGGAAATCCCTAAAGAAGCATTTATGCTATCTATCATACATGAAAAAACTTTGAGACTCTCGGTTCACATATTTTGATCAAAAGATGTTTAAGCTGCCCACGACTTTCAACGTGATCTCAAAATCGGGCAGTCCTATGCTATCTTTACCTCTCAATCGAGCCAATCAGGCCTCCCACCGGGTCAACCGACCTCCATTATTCAGAGAGAAAAAATAAAAAACACCCAACCTGCAAGCTGCCCTTCTTATGACAGCCTGTGAGAGTGGGCGGGGACAGAAACCCAAAATGGAAGCACCCCTTCCTTCCCATATAGGTTAAAATCAATGTACACCAAGTATAAACGTATGTTTCTGCACACAAAAATATTTCTGAAAAAACGTATGCAAACCTGGGTGCCACTGGCAGGGCTGCGGCACACATGTAATTATACATGTACACACACAGACCGCCGCCAGCGGCACATTACTGCAAAAAGGGCAATACACTACGTGGAAATCCCTAAAGAAGCATTTATGCTATCTATCCAGGGGCGTAACTACCAGGGTAGCAGAGGTAGCAGTTGCTACGGGGCCCCTGCGCTTAGGAGGGCCCCGGGGCAGCTGCTACCGCGTCCGCTACCCCGGTAATGCCGCTCCTGGGCCCGCCAGCAGTGAACTTAACAGTTCACTGCGACGGGCAGGGAGCTGAGGGGCCCAGCACATACTCCCTCTGAACGCCCGGACCCCCCGGCCCGAGCGTTCAGAGGCAGCGCTGGCTGGAGCTAGCAGTACGGAGCGCCGATCGCTCTGCTCTGCTACTTCCCCTGCCGGCGTTCTGTGGTCACGTGGGCGCCCGCACTGAGCGCAGAGGCTGCAGGGAGAGCAGCAGACAGGAGCGAGCGGCGCTTCGGGGGAGCGTGGACCGAGGTAAGTAAGGGATTTCTTATTTTACCTACCCCATATGCCTGCCTATACCCCTCCCATATGCCTGCCTATACCCCCCATATGCCTGCCTATACCCCCATATGCCTGCCTATACCCCCCATATGCCTGCCTATACCCCCTCATATGCCTGCCTATACCCCCTCATATACCTGCCTATACCCCCCATATGCCTGCCTATACCCCCCATATGCCTGCCTATACCCCCCATGTGCCTGCCTATACCCCCCCATGTGCCTGCCTATACCCCCCATATGCCTGCCTATACCCCCCATATGCCTGCCTGTACCCCCATATGCCTGCCTATACCCCCCCATATGCCTGCCTGTACCCCCCATATGCCTGCCTATCCCCCCCATATGCCTGCCTATACCCCCCATATGCCTGCCTATAACCCCCAATATGCCTGCCTATACCCCCCATATGCCTGCCTATACCCCACCATATGCCTGCCTATACCCCCAAATGCCTGCCTATACCCCCCATATGCCTGCCTTTACCCCCAAATATCTGCTATACCCCCATATGCCTCCTATACCCCCAATATGCCTGCCTATACCCCCCATATGCCTTGCCTATACCCCATATGCCTGTTTGTACCCCATATGCCTGCCATACCCCCTCAAATGCTGCCTTACCCCCTATGCCTGCCTATACCCCTCATATGCCTGCCTATACCCCCTAAGCCTCCTTATCCTCCCCTATGGCTGCCTATACCCCCCATGTGCTGCTATACCCCCCATGTGCCTGCCTTATACCACCATAGGCAGACCTTACCCCCAATATGCCTGCCTTTTACGCCCCTATTATGCCTGCCTCCCTTTATCAGCCCCCTTTATACTCCTGCCTTAAGCCCCTATATCCTGCTTGCCTATTAAGCCCTATATGCCTGGGTCCTCTATCAGCCCCTATTTTTCCTGCCTGCCTATCACTTCCCTATTTTTTCCTGCCTTTAACGCCCCATATGCCTGTGCCTATACAGCCCCTTATATGCTGCCTGCCATACAGCCCCCTATGCATGCTGCCTATAACCCTTATATGCCTTCCTGCCTTTACAGCCCCTATATGCCTGCCTGCCTATACAGCCCCCTATATGCCTGTCTGCCTTTACCCCCCATATGCCTGCCTATACCCCCCCCAAACATGCTGCCTGTATCCCCCACATGCCTGCCCTTTTATACCCCCACAAGCCTGCCTGTCACTTAATATGGGGCCCCTTTACTAACAAAACCCTCCCTATATGGCCCTAAGCCACTAGCCCCCTGTCTCCCTGTATGGCTCCCTATAGCTACCTAACCCTGCCTGCCTATATGGCCTCTATTGGCTACCTAAAACCTTGCCTATTTGGGCCCTATATCCTTTAAACCTACCTCCTAAATGACCCATATACCAGGGGGCAAGGTGCTGGAAAAGTCGGTTCAGTTATTGTGTCTAAATCTGCAGGGACAAGTGGCAGGAGATGTCATCATGATGGCGGATGGACCGGATGCAGAACAAAAGAGAAAGTCAACGACTGGTCAAGAAACGTACCTGTGAGTCACAAGATGTACTACACTGTAATCACTTATAAAGTCTCACAGGCTGTGTACACTGCTATCTACCACTATATGGTCACTGTATGGAGGTAATATACAGTCTGCAGAGCCTGTGTACACTGCTATCTACCATATGGTCACTGTATGGAGGTAATATACAGTCTGCAGAGCCTGTGTACACTGGTATATACCACTATATGGTCACTGAATGGAGGTAAGATACAGTTTGAATATCATGAGTACACTGGTATATACAACTATATTTTCACTATATTATTATATATAATTATTATTAGACAATATTGTTATTTGTGTACTGATCAGTAATAGTGTAGGGGTATTATTCAGGTATTATGTAATAGTGTTATTGGTAATGCTGGTCTTAGTATAGTGGGATTTGATTGGTAGCAGTATGATGGTGATATGTAGGGTGAGGTATTTGCCCCTTGTATTATCTACATTATCTAACAGCATGTCCTGGTACATGGTCGTGGTCAGGGAGGTGGAGGGGGGGGGGGGGCATCCAAAAGTTTGCTTTGGGGCCCTGGCTTCTCTAGTTACGCCCCTGTATCTATCATACATGAAAAAACATCTATCATACATGAAAAAAGTTTTTTCATGTATGATAGATAGCATAAATGCTTCTTTAGGGATTTCCACGTAGCAAACAGCAGTTTACAGCCACATATGTGGTATTGCCGAACTTGGAAAAAATTGTGTAACAAAATTTGAGGTGCTTTATTTTCAAGATTTCTTGTAAAAATCAAAATTTTCAACTTAAATTGTAGATTGTTGGAAAAAAAATTGTTTTCATTTTCACAGCCAAACGCTAAAAAAGTTGTGAAACAGATGTGGGGTCGATATACTCACTGCACAACTGGATATATTCCTTAAGGGGTGTAGTTTACAATATGTGGTTTTTTTAGGGGTGTTTATGAAGTTTTACACTGAGGCTTATGGTTGAGCAAAATAGCACACTAGGGCCACATATTGGATATCTCTAAAAACGGCAGAATCTGGGGAATCAATATTAAGTTGCCTTTCCCTGGTGACATCTACCGTGTTCCTGTGAATAATAGATAAAAACTGAGAATCTGCCAAAAAAGTGACATTTTGAAATTTCACCTCCGCTTTGCTTTAATTTCTGTGAAATACTTAAAGGGTTAACAAACTTCTTAAACACTGTTGTAAATATTTGAAGGGGTTTAGTTTCATAGATTACATCATTTATGGGGGTATCTAATATACAGGTCCCTCAAAGCCACATCAGAACTGGACTGGTCCCTAAAAAAATGTATATGTCAAATTTTCTTGAAAATGGGAAAAATAACTACTAAATTTCTAAGCCTTCAAAAGTCGTAAAAAAAAATAAAAAGACATTTAAAAAAAATGATGAAAACCTGCAGTGGACAAATGGTAGATGCTGGCTTCTGCTCCCACGCCCCCACCTAATAGGTGTCTGGAAGAAGTCCAAACTGGCTGCAACTTCAGAGCATGGAATTTACACTATGATTTTCCCTAATATGCATAGTGTATAACATGGAGAGTTAGATGAATCTGATATCTTGTAACCCAGCAAGCTTAAGGAGTACCGTGGATATTCTTTACATGTGGACTGATATCCTATCCACTGAGCACCCAAACTCCCACTCAGGTGTGCGGCAACATCATCTCTACAGTACACATTGACTAAGGTTATGATCTCTTACTTGTGAGACTATATATATGAAATGCTACATGTAACTGGCTTCCATCAAAAGGAAAAAAAACAGCAGATATTTCTTGTAATGCTTTACTGTCCCTCAGGAACAGAGCAATATAAAAAAGGTAAAATAAAAGGAATTTCTTAAAAACGACACTTAAATTCCTGTAAGATGTGTTCCTCCTAGAGGACCTTGGAATACCATTCTTGTGGCAGGCCTTTATCCAGGGAGCTATGATGTGATGTTGTAGCATCCAGTCACACAGACTATCAGTCTGAATATCCAGACATCCAAACTTTCCCTATGTACAAATACCATACTCACCAACTAACCCTGATTATCAGGCAGACTCACAGAAAAGGGGAAGTCCTCCTGCTCTCCCCCCGAAGAGTTGGTAAATCTCCTGCTATGGTAGGTTTGCCACCAATCTGGTAAACCACTGGCAGGGACGGTCTGGTATTTTGTGTGTACCGGCCATATCAAGTAGTGGTGATTTTTAGAAAACACTCTTGGGCATGCTTATTACGCTATGTTCACATGGCTTATGTGAATGCTGATTTTTCAGCACTTAAAACAGCATCAAGACCTCGCCTCTTCAGAAGAGGTTTTTATTGAGGTTTTAATGAGGTTTTGGATGAGGTTTCCATGCATACAAATTAATAGCCAGTAGTATTGAGCGATTTTTATCGACAAAGTTGAAATAGGCAAGGTTTTTATGGTAATCGAAATTTCCATATCATGCGATAATTAAGGTTAAATCTGTGCATAATCTATTAAGATCGCGCCTTTTTCGGAGCTTCCTGTAATTTTGGCGGCCAGCAAATCAGATTACAGAATAGAGCAGGGTGAGATGTGTGTGCGACGTCATGACTGGGTTGTGTATGGTTGCGATTGGCTGGAAAAATCACATGACCTCGTTTTACATAGAACAGCGTTTCCTGTTTCAGCCTCAGTGTCTCTCAGCGTCTCATAGGGATAGGACCTGCGCTCTGCCTGTGGCCAAACAGCTGTGATCCTTCCAATTTAGTTAGATTAGAGATTTGAAGATTTTATGTAGTTAGCTAGAGAATTTTAAAGCAGCATCTACCGCTGTAAATTCACGGCGGTGGGAGCGGGGGGGGGGGGGCCCGCGGGCGAACACAGACAAGCTCTATCTATAAAGAACACTGGATAAAGTTCACCAAGACTTAGTGTAGACATTGTAGTGGAATATCTTTATTATTAACAGTTTGCTATTGAAAATATTTCCTGGATATTGGCAGCCTGAACTTATATTGGATACACATCATTTCTAGTAACTGCAGGTCTCTTTGTTAGCTGCAAAACTCCACTTTTATTATCAGTATACATTTCAGATAGGTGTTCATTTTCAATTTTACCCATTACACCTGTGACTGTTGATATATCCACCTTGCAGTTAAATTACAATACAGCAATCTTGTAGTCAGCACAGGTTGTTTGTTGCCAAAAATACCGTGTATCGTACGAAAACATCACAGTTACGTGTTTTTTGACTTTTGCGCACCCAGCATTGCTCATTGACGCAGCATCTACGTAAATCTTAAAACAGCAATTCTATATTCACCACAGGTGAATTGAAAGGTGCAAAAAATACCGTTTATTATATCAAAACATAACAGTTACGTGTTTTTTGACTTTTGCACACCCAGCATTGTTCATTGACGCAGCATCTACGTAAATCTTAAAACAGCAATTCTATATTAACCACAGGTGAATTGAAAGGTGCAAAAAATATCGTTTATTATACCAAAACATAACAGTTACGTTTTTTTTTGACTTTTGCGGACCCCGCATTGTTCATTGACGCAGCAATCTACGTAAATCTTTAAAACAGCAATTTATTTACCCCAGGGGAATTGAAAGGGCAAAAATTCGTTTATTTAACCCAAA
>JAODAL010043282.1:0-33992 GCA_025379985.1 Phyllomedusa bahiana | reverse complement strand
GAGGGGGGGTTAGGGGGGGGGAGGGGGGATGAGGGAGAGGGCGGGGGGAGGAGCGGGGGAGGGGTGAGGGAGGGGGGACGGGTGAGGGAGTGGGGGGGTGGGGAGCAGGGGAGGGTGGGGGAGGGGGGGAGGGTGGGGGAGAGAGGAGGGTGAGGGGGGGGGGGGTGGGTGGGGGAAGGGGGATGAGGGAGCAGGGGGGGGGGGGATGAGGGACGGGGGAAAAGGAGGGGGAGCAGGGGACGGAGGTGAGGGAGCTGGGGACGGAGGTGAGGGAGCTGGGGCGGTTAGGGGTGCAGGGGATGAGGATGCTGGGGCGGTTAGGGGTGCAGGGGACGGGGATGAGGATGCTGGGGACGGGGATGAGGGAGCTGGGGACGGGTGAGGGAGCAGGGGACGGAGGTGAGGGAGCAGGGGACGGGGGTGAGGGAGCAGGGGACGGGGATGAGGGAGCTGGGGACGGGGGTGAGGGGAGCAGGGGACGGGGTGGGGGCGGGGGAGGGGATGAGGGAGCAGGGGAGGGGGGGATGAGGGCGAGGACGGGGTGGGGAGCAGGGGCGGGGAGGGGAGCAGGGGCGGGGATGGGGGAGCGGGGAGGAGGTGAGGGAGCAGGGGACGGGGATGAGGGAGCTGGGGACGGAGGTGAGGGAGCTGGGGACGGGGATGAGGGAGCAGGGGACGGGGATGAGGGAGCAGGGGACGGGGATGAGGGAGCTGGGGACGGAGGTGAGGGAGCAGGGGACGGAGGTGAGGGAGCTGGGGACGGAGGTGAGGGAGCTGGGGACGGGGGTGAGGGAGCAGGGGACGGAGGTGAGGGAGCAGGGGACGGAGGTGAGGGAGCAGGGGACGGGGGTGGGTGGGGGTTGGTGAAGGAGCATAAGGGGCGCAGGGGACGGGGATGAGGGAGCAGGGGACGGGGATGAGGGAGCAGGGGACGGGGGTTGGGTGGGGTTGGTGTAGGAGCAGGAGGGGCGCAGGGAGGTACGGGGGATTGTGGGGCGCCAACTCCTCCTGCCTCTAGGCCTCACTCACCAGACTGAATGTGATCTTGCGCCTAACCCTGTATAGCTGCGCCTTCATGGGACAGCGGGAAGGGGAGAAAGAATGAGTGAATGAAGCAACCAATAGGAAGACAGAACCGGTCACAGCGGCTCCTACCTCCAGCGCCTGCACCTGCCTCTGCGCCTCCGCCAGCTCCTGCTCCACTGTAGTCAGTGACCGATCCAAGCGCCCCCTCTCAGCAGAGAGGCGCAGGGTGTCCTCCGCTGTCTTCAGCTTCTTCTCGTTCTACCTGAGGGAAGAGATAGGGGGGTGAGACCATGGCCAGGTGTGGTGCGACTGCTAACGTATCAACTACACCAGAGGCGGTGTCGTGGGACCATGGCTGTGCGGGTGCGACACTGCTACATATCAACTACACCAGAGGCGGTGAGACCATGGCCTGTGCGGTGCGACACTGCTACATATCAACTACACCAGGAGCGGTGAGGCCATGGCCTGTGCGGTGCGACACTGATACATTCAACTACTCCAGAGGGCAGTGAGGACCATGGCCTGTGCGGTGCGCCATGCTAATATCAAACTACACCAGAGGCAGTGAGGCCATGGCTGTGCGGTGCGACACTGCTATGTATCAACTAGACCAGGAGCGGTGAGGCCATGGCCTGTGCGGTGCGACACTGCTACGTATCAACTACACAGAGGCGGTGAGGCTTGGCCTGTGTGCGTGGTTGCGACACTGCTACGTCTCAACTCACTACCAGGCGCGGTGAGCCATGGCTCATGTTGCGGTTGCGACCATGACATATTCAACTCACTCAGAGGCCGGTGAGGCCATGGCCTGTGCGGAGCAACACTGCTACGTCTCAACTACACCAGGAGCGGTGAGGCCATGGCCTGTGCGGTGCGACACTGCTACGTCTCCCCTGCACTACATCTCCTGAGCAGAGGGACCACCTGCTAGAAAACTGTTTCTCTCTATTCCGACAAACCATGGCTGAAGTCACCGCCCTGAGGCTGCACCACTGAGACACCAACACCACGGTGCCCGGTCGTGAAGATCCGTCTGCCACTATCCAGGACATGGATGGAGATGAGGACCCCACACGAGGTCTCCGGGACACAGGCAGCTGCAGGATAGGGGCATCGGCCTCCGCTCTGGCAGTGTCGGGGGCTCTGCAGTAATGTGGTGCTGGCAGTGTGTGGGGTGGGGGGATGTCGGCTGTGTCGGGGGTGCTGGCAGTGTCGAGGGTCGGCAGTGTCGGGGGTGCTGGCAGTGTCGAGGGTCGGCAGTGTCGGGGGTGCTGGCAGTGTCGGGGGTTCTTGCAGTGGGGGGGGGTGCTGGGGGTGGCGGGGGGTGCTGGCTATGTGTCGGGGGGTGGCTGGCCGGCCAGATGTCGAGGTTGCTGGCTAGTGTCGAGGGCTTGCTGGCAGGGTGTAGTGTCCGGGGGTGCTGGCCAGTGTCGGGGGTGCTGGAGTGTCGGGGTGGGATGGCTGTGTCGCGGGGTGCTGGCAGTGTCGGGGGGTGCTGGCAGTGTCGGGGGGTGCTGGCAGAGTGTCGAGTGTGTGGCAGTGGTGGGGGTGCATGGCAGTGTCGAGGGTGCTGGCAGTGTCGGGGTGCTGCAGTGTCGAGGTGTGGCTGGAGTGTCGGGGGGTGCTGGGCTGTGTCGGGGGTGTGCAGTGTCGGTGGTGCTGGCAAGCGGCTGATGTCGGAGTGGTTGCTGGCCAGTGTCGGGGGGTGCTGGCAGTTGGGTCGAGGGTCGTGGCAGTTGTCGGGGGGTGGCTCGGCAGTGTCGGGTGGAGGGGGTGCTGGCAGTGTCGGGGGGGGTCTTGCAGTCGTCGGGGGTGATGGCAGTGCTCGGTGGAGGGGGTGCTGGCCTGTTGTCGGGGTGCTGGCAGTGTCGGGGGTGCTGGCAGTGTCGGGGGTGCTGGCAGTGTCGGGGGGTGCTGGCAGTGTCGAGGGTGCTGGCAGTGTCGGGGTGTCTGGCAGTGTCGGGGGGGTGCTGGCAGTGTCGGGTGGAGGGGTGCTTGCAGTTGATCGAGTGTCGCTGGCTGTGCGAGGGTGCTGGCAGTATCGAGGGTTGTGGCAGTTGTCGAGGGTGCTGGCAGGTCGAGGGGTGCTGGCAGTGTCGGGGTTTCTGCAGTGTCGGGGGGTTGTGGCAGTGTAGAGGTGTGATGCTGTGTCGGGGGGTGCTGGCGGAGTGTCGGGGGGTGTGGCAGGTGTCGAGCGGTGCGGGCAGTGTGGGGGGTGCTGGCAAGGTATGTCGGGGGGGGGTGCTGGCAGTGTGAGGGGTGCTGGCAGTGGTCGGGGTTGCTGGCAGTGTCGGGGGGTTGGCAGTGTGGTTGGAGTGGTGCTGGCAGTGTCGGGCGGGGTGCTGGCAGTGTCGAGGTGCTTGCTGTGTCGGAGGGTGATTGCTGTGTTCGGGGGAGTGCTGGCAGTGTAGTGTCGGGTGGAGGGGGTGCTGGCAGTGTCGGGGGTGCTGGCAGAGTGGGAGTGTCGGGTGGAGGGAGGTGCTGAGCGAGTTGGCAGGGGGTTTCTGAGTGTCGGGGGTGGGTGCTGGCAGTGTCGGGGGTGTGCTGGGCAGTGTCGGGGGTGCTTGCAGTGTCGGGGGTGTGGGCGTGTATCGGTGTGCTGGCTTGGAGTGTCGGGGGTGGGGTCGCTCACCGTGTCCAGTGTCTTTTTCAGGGCGTTCTTATCCTTCTCGAGGCGCAGGGACGAGCGCTCCATCTCCCGCTTCTCCCCCTCTAACTGCGCCACCGCGCGCTGCAGCCCTGCCAGCCGCTCCTGCAGAACATCGCGCTCTTCCTGCAGCTTCTGGAGGTTACGGAGAGAGACCCCTTCACACTCCTGACGCTGCCGCAGAAGCTGTGGGGCAAAGAGAAGGGGGGGTGCAAAATGTACTAAAGAGAATCAGGGGACCTCACCTATAATCCAGGGGGCCTCACGTCTCTAATCCAGGGGCCTCTCCTATAATCTAGGGGACCTCTCCTATAATCCAGGAGACCACGTCTCTAATCCAGGACCTCATCCTTTAATCCAGGGGGCCTTCCTATAATCTAGGGGGCTCTTCCTATAATCTTGGGGCCTTCCTATATAATCCAGGAGACATTGTCTCTAATCCAGGGGACCTCACTATTAATCCAGGGGGCTTCTCCTATTATCCAGGGGGGCCTCACCTTTATTCCAGGGGGACTCAACTATATTCCAGGGGGCCTCTCTAATAATCAAGGAGACCATGTCTCTAATCAGGGACCTCCACCTATATCCGGGCGGGCTTCTCTATAATCCTGGGGACCTCTCCTTTAATCAGGGGTTACTCTCCTATAATTAGGTGGCCTATCCTATAATATCAGGGGACCATTGTCTATAATCCCTGGGAGTCACCTATTATCCAGGGGGCACTCTCCTATATCCAGGGGGCTCACTCTCCTATGAATCCAGGGGACCTTCCTAGAATCTAGGGGCCATGTCTCTAATCCAGGGGACCTCACCTATAATCCAGGAGTCTCTCCTATAATCCAGGGGACCACGTCTCTAATCCAGGGGCCTCTCCTATAATCCAGGGGACATCACCTATAATCCAGGGGGCCTCTCCTATAATTTAGGGGGCCACGTCTCTAATCCAGGGGGCCTCTCCTATAAACCAGGGGACCACGTCTCTAATCCAGGGGCCTCTCCTATAATCCAGGGGGGCTCACTATAGTCTAGGGGCTCTCTATAAACCACGGGGTCTCCATCTCTAATTCCAGGGACTCACTATATCCAGGGGGCCTCTCCTATAATCCAGGGGGCTCTCCTATAATCCAGGGGGCCTCTCCTATAATCCAGGGAGCCTCTCCTATAATCCAGGGGGCCTCTCCTATAATCCAGGGGGCCTCTCCTATAATCTAGGGGGCCTCTCCTATAATCCAGGAGACCACGTCTCTAATCCAGGGACCTCACCTATAATCCAGGGGACCTCTCCTATAATCTAGGGGGCCACGTCTCTAATCCAGGGGACCTCACCTACATATCCAGGGGACCTCACCTATAATCCAGGGGACCTCTCCTATAATCCAGGGGGCCACGTCTCTAATCCAGGGGCCCTCACCTATAATCCACGGGACCTCACCTATAATCCTGGGTCCCTCACCTATAATCCTGGGTCCTCACCTATAATCCAGGGGACCTCTCCTATAATCCAGGGGACCACGTCTCTAATCCAGGGGACCTCACCTATAATCCAAGGGACCTCACCTATAATCCAGGGACCTCACCTATAATCCAGGGGACCTCTCCTACACTCCAGGGGCCTCTCCTATAATCCAGGGGCCCTCTCCTATAATCCAGGGGCCCTATCCTATAATCCAGGGGACCCTAATCCAGGGGCCTCTCCTATAATCCATGGCCCCTCACCTATAATCCCGGGGGCCTCTCCTATTATCCAGGGGGCCTCTCCTATAATCTAGGGGGCCTCTCCTATAATCTAGGGGGCCTCATCTTTAACCCAGGAGACCACGTCTCTAATCCAGGGACCTAACCTATAATCCAGGGGACCTCTCCTATAATCGAGGGGGCCACGTCTCTAATCCAGGGGACCTCACCTATAATCCAGGGGACCTCACCTATAATCCAGGGGACCACAACTCTAATCCAGGGGCCTCTCCTATAATCCAGGGGACCTCTCCTATAATCAAGGGGGCCACGTCACTAATCCAGGGGACCTCACCTATAATCCAGGGGCCGCTCCTATAATCCAGGGGCCTCACCTATAATCCAGGGGCCTCTCCTGTAATCCAGGGGCCTCTCCTATAATCCAGGGAACATCACCTATAATCCAGGGGACCTCACCTATAATCCAGGGGGCCACCTCTCTAATCCAGGGGCCTCTCCTATAATCCAGGGGCCTCACCTTTAATCCAGGGGCCTCTCCTATAACCCAGGGGACCTCTCCTATAACCCAGGGGACCTCTCCTATAATCTAGGGGTCTACGTCTCTAATCCAGGGGGCCTCTCCTACAATCCAGGGGCCTCTCCTATAATCCAGGGGCCCTCATCTATAATCTAGGGGTCCACGTCTCTAATCCAGGGGGCCTCTCCTATAATCCAGGGGGCCTCTCCTACAATCCAGGGGGCCTCTCCTACAATCCAGGGGGCCTCACCTATAATCCAGCGGGGCCTCACCTATAATCCAGGGGGCCTCACCTATAGTCCTAGGGGCTCTCCTATAATCCAGGGGGCCTCTCCTATAATCTAGGGGGCCACGTCTCTAATCCAGGGGGCCTCTCCTATAATCCAGGGGGCCTCTCCTATAATCCATGGCCCCTCTCCTATAATCCAGGGGGCCTCTCCTATAATCCAGGGGGCCTCGTCTCTAATCGAGGGGCCCTCACCTATAATCCAGGGGGCCTCTCCTATAATCCAGGGGACCTCACCTATAATCCAGGTGTCCACGTCTCTAATCCAGGGGACATCACCTATAATCCAGGGGCCTCTCCTATAATCCAGGAGACCACGTCTCTAATCCAGGGGCCTCTCCTATAATCCAGGGGACCTCTCCTATAATCCAGGGGTCCTCTCCTATAATCCAGGGGGCCTCTCCTATAATCCAGGGGACCTCACCTTAATCCTGGGACACTTCATATAAATTAGGGGCTGTCTCTATCAGGGGGACCTCACCATATAATCCAAGGGGCCTAACATATTTACGCCCAGGGACCTCTCCTATAATCCAGGGGGCCACGTCTCTAATCCAGGGGACCTCACCTATAATCCAGGGGCCTCTCCTATAATCCAGGAGACCACGTCTCTAATCCAGGGGCCCTCACCTATAATCCAGGGGGGGGCCTATCCTAGAATCAGGGGCCTCACTATAAATCCAGGGGGCCTCTAACTATAATCCAGGGGGCCAAACCTATAATCCAGGGGAACCTCGTCTATAATGCAGGGGCCTTACTATAATCCAGGGACCTATACTATAATCTAGGGGTCCACGTCTCTAATCCAGGGCGGCTCTCATATAATCCAAGGGTGCCTCTACATTAAATCCAGGGGGCCTCTCCTACAATCCAGGGGCCTCTCTACTATCCCGGGGGCCCTCTCTATAATCCAGAGGGGCTCTCACCTATAGTCCGAGGGGCTCTTCTATGATTTCAGGGGTCCACGGTCTCTAATCCAGGGGCCTACTCTATTATTTAGGGGGGCCACGTATCTATTCAGGGGCATCCTATAATCCAGGGGACCTCACCTATAATCCAGGGGACCTCTCCTATAATCGAGGGGACCACATCTCTAATCCAGGGGCCTCTCCTATAATCCAGGGAGCCTCTCCTATAATCCAGGAGACCACATCTCTAATCCAGGGGCCCTCTCCTATAATCCAGGGGGCCTCTCCTATAGTCCTAGGGGCTCTCCTATGATCCAGGGGACCACGTCTCTAATCCAGGGGCCTCTCCTATAATCCAGGGGGCCTCACCTACAATCCAGGGGGCCTCACCTATAATCCAGGGGCCCTCAACTATAGACCTAGGGGCTCTCCTATACGCCTGGGGGCTCTCTTTAATTAGGGGCCAGTCTCTAATCAGGGGGCCTTCTCTATAATCCGGGAGCCTCTCCTATATCCCAGGGGGCCCTCACTTTAATCCAGGGGCCTTCTGTAATCCAGGGCCTCTCATATAATCCCTGGGGACATCTCATATAATCTAAGGGGGCCCACGTCTCTAATCCCGGGGCCTCTCCTATAATCCAGGGGCCCTCACCTATAATCTAGGGGGCCACGTCTCTAATCCAGGGGGCCTCTCCTATAATCCAGGGAGCCTCTCCTATAATCCAGGGGGCCTCACCTATAATCCAGGGGCCTCTCCTGTAATCCAGGAGACCACGTCTCTAATCCAGGGACCTCACCTATAATCCAGGGGGCCTCTCCTATAATCCAGGGGGCCACGTCACTAATCCAGGGGACCTCACCTATAATCCAGGGGACCTCTCCTATAATCCAGGGGGGCCACGTCTCTAATCCAGGGGTCCTCACCTATAATCCAGGGGCCTCACCTATAATCGAGGGGACCACATCTCTAATCCAGGGGCTTCTATAATCCAGGTGCCTCTCTATAATAAGGAGACCACAATCTCTATCAGGTTCCCTCATCCTTATAATCCCCCGGGGGCCTTCTTAATCAGGGGGCCTCTCCAATAATCTCGGGGACCATGTCTCTAATCCCGGGGCCTCTCCTATAATCCAGGGGGCCTCTCCTATAATCCAGGGGGCCTCTCCTATAATCCAGGGGGCCTCTCCTATAATCCAGGGGGCCTCTCCTATAATCCGGGGTCACCTACCTCCTGCAGTTGTCGGACCTGTCCCTCCAGCTCCACCCCCCGCAGCGCTCCCTCCGCCACCTCATCCTTCAGCTCCTGGATCTGCTCCATTAACCCTGCGTTCTGCTTCTTGCCATCGGCCGCAGCGAGCCGCACCGCCTCCAGACGCTCCTGGTGAAGGAACAGAGACAACGGTCACAAGTGTCTGATACTCTGTAGAGGTACAATGTTCTGCAGATGGTCTCTTGGCACTGAGGTGCGATATTCTGCAGGTCACTCGGCTCTGAGGTGCGATGCTCTGCAGATGGTCACACAGCACTGAGGTGCCACGTTCTGCAGATGGTCACACAGCACGGAGGTGCCAAATGATATGTGACGGTCACTGCTGCAGATGCTGTCTCTCGTGCTCGCTGGCGGTCAGCAACTTCTGCACTTGTCCCATCTTCTCCTGGGAGGCGCTAGAGCTGCAGTGGCTCTCGGAGAGCGCGCTCGACAGGCTCTGCACCTTCTCCTTCAGGGAGGTCTCGCTGTCCTGCACCTTCCCCAGCGTCGTGTTCAGCCGCTCCACGCACAGCTGCAGCGCGCCCACCCGCGCCTCACTGTCCGACACCTGCAGCAGCGAGATAACAGGGAGGTCAGCACCAGAGAGCCCAACAGATAGTCTTCATTTACCTTTGCCCAGTCAGTGTGGTGATGATTATTACCAAATACACGGCTGTTCTAATTTTGCTTTGTTTAGGAGATAAAGAAGATTTTATCATCTGCTTGTTTACACGTCTCCCCAGGTGACCGATCATCTCTCTGCTGTCATTGCTCCAGCTGCCCTGGTGTCTTATCAGCAGCACAGGAGCTTGTTTATCTATGTTACTGACAAGTTTTTTAACCCATTTACAGGCTCTTTAGCTCACAGTTTCATTAAACATCTGCACTTTTTCACTGTAACAGGATGAGATAGAGCTGATATGCTAATCACTGCTGCAGAGCCACCCACAGCCTGAATAGGAAGTGGAAGGCTGAAGCTGTAGAACCACCCACAGCCTGAATAGGAAGTGGAAGGCTGAAGCTGTAGAACCACCCACAGCCTGAACTGGAAGTCTGAAGCTGTAGAACTGCCCACAGCCTGAACAGGAAGTGGGAGCCTGCAGCTACAGAACTGCCCACAGCCCGAACAGGAAGTGAGAGCCTGAAGCTACAGAACTGCCACAGCCTGAACAGGAAGTGAGAGCGCTGAAGCTACAGAACTGCCACAGCCTGAACAGGAAGTAAGAGCCTGAAGCTGTATAACCACCCACAGCCCGAACAGGAAGTGGGAGCCTGAAGCTGGCTGTGGCTCTGTGAAACAGCATGGTAAAAATACCCCTTTAATAGTTAAAGGGCTCAGGATTAGAAGAAAGGATCGGAAACAGCGCCCCTCCTGTCTATGGTTGTGTCTGATACTCAGCTCATAGTTTGCATGTTTTTGGCCAAAAAATGCTCAAGCCACCCCCGGCTTACAACGGGATCTCAGTTGGGTGGTCCTACTCTATATTATCTCTCACCTGGGTCAACTTCAGACTCTCACTGTGCCAATTGGCTCCAAATGCTGAGAGAAAAATCCAAAAGACCAACCTTTCAAAAGGCTAGTGCATTGATATACAGCCTGTGGATGTGGGCGGGTGCAGGAAAACCAAGATGGAGGTGTCTATTTCCTTATATGTTAAAAAAAACAAACATGTTGCAATTCCAGGCTTCGCTTAGGAACGTTTAAGGTTCTCAAGGCCTTCACCTTGCACCCTTTCCTTACTTACCCCCTTACCTTCCTGTTTTTCTTCCTTTCCCCCTTTTCCCTGTATGGGACTGTAGATATGTGTGGTTGGAGTGTATGAATGTTCATTGCTTGAATGGCATGCGGCCAAGGTTTAGCCCTATGCACTTAGTTCCTTTGGGTCAATTACTGGGCCCCTGTTGCCCCTCATGCTATTTAGGACCGTTTGATTGCCCTTTCCACTAACGTTGTTCTTTTTGCTGTAAGCCCTATTTGGGTTTTTTTTGGGCGATTCAGTATGCTGTGCATGTTTACATTGAAATTTACTGTGTACTAGTACTGTTCATTTCAACTGATATTTTTGTTTTGTCTTGTTTTCTAATAAAAGTTGTGAGATGCAAAAAAAAAAAAAAAAAAAAAAGCAAACATGTGCAAATACAACGTATAGTTCTGCACTGAAAAAACATTTCTGAAAATCCACTGCAAACCCAGGGTGCTACTGGCATGGCTGCGGCACATAAATATATGCGCACAGTCCAATACCGGTGGCACAGCACTGCTAAAAGGGCAAAGTTTTTTCAAAGTTTTTTTCATGTATTGTAGATAGCATAAAATGCTTCTTTGGAGATTTCCATGAGTTTTTTGCCCTGATACTACAGCTCAACTCCAGTCACTTAGATAGGACACGTGGAAGGAAGAGAAGTCCTGGACAAATCCTTCCAGCAGCCGGATAGAGGTAGATGGGATAAATCCACAAAAAGAGCAAAGTCACTGATGATGAGTTACATCCTGTATTAGAAGTCAGCGCCGCTCACCTGTCTCTGCTCCGTCCTCGCCGCTCACCTGTCCCTGCGGATGCGTCCATCGCCGGCTCAACTGTCCCTGCGATGCGTCCTCGCCGCTACCGTCCTGCTGCGTCCTCGCCCGCTCACCGTCCCTTGCTAGGATCCTCGCCGCTCACCCGTCCCTGCTGCGTCCTCGCCGCTCACCCGTCCCTGCTGCGTCCTCGCCGCTCACCTGTCCCTGCTCCGTCCTCGCCGCTCACCTGTCACTGCTCCGACCTCGCCGCTCACCTGTCCCTGCTGCGTCCTCGCGTCACTGCTCCCTGCTGCGTCCTCGCCGCTAACCTTGTTCCCTGCTCCCTCCTCGCGCTCACCTGTCCTGCTCCGTCCTCGCCGGCTCCCTGTCCCTGCGCGTCCTCGCCGCTCACCTGTCCCTGCTCCGTCCTCGCCGCTCACCTGTCCCTGCAGCCCTTCTATGCGCCGCTCACCTGTCCCTGCTCCGCCCGCGCCGATCCCCTGTCTCCGCTCCGCCCGCCCGCTCCCCTTTACTCCGCCCGCCCCCCCGGGTTTTTTTTTCCCACCGTCTCCGCTCCGCCCGCGGCCGCTAAACCTTCCCCCTCCGCCCGCGCCGCTCACCTGTCTCCGCTCCGCCCGCGCCGCTCACCTGTCTCCGCCCGCCCGCTCCGTCACCCTTCCTCCGCCCCCGCCCCGCCGCTCCACCTGTCCCCCGCTCCGCCCGGCGCCGCTAAACCTTTTCCTCTCTCCGCCTGCGCGCTCACCTTTTCCTGCTCCCCCCTCCCCCCTCACCGGGTTCTCGTTTCCGGGCCTGCGCCCCCAAACCTGCCCCTCGCCCCGCCAGCCCGCTCCCCCCGGTCTCTGCCCCCGCCGCGCCCTCCCCTGCTCTTTTCCGCCTGCCCCCCCCTTTGTCTCTGCTCCCCTGCGCCCTCACCTGCCTCTGCAGCCTTCTTGCCCGCTACCTCCCCCTCCCAGCCCTTTTTGGCCCGCTACCTGTCTCTGTTTCCGCCCGGGGCCCCCTCACCTGTCTCTGCTCCGCCCACGCAGCTCACCTTTTCTCTGCCCCCACCTGCCCCCGGGCTCACCTTTCCTGCCCGCCTCCCGCTCCCCTTTGTCCTGCTCCCCCCTCGCCGTCACCTGCCCTCTCTCCCCCACCAGCCCCCTTTTCCCCTGCTCCACCTGCGCCCCCTTCCTGTTTTCCTGCTCCCGCCGGGCGCCGCTCACCTGTCTCTGCTCCGCCTGCGCCGCTCACCTGTCCCCTTGTTTCCCCCGCCTGCGCCGCTCACCTGCCCTCGGCTCCCCTGCGCCCCCAAACCTGTCTCTGAAAGCCCTTCCACCGTTTGCGTCATTCCGCACCCGGGCCCCTCGGGGTGGGCCCCAGCACCGGGCGCAGTCTTTTCAGCCCCCCCTCCGGGCCCCCTGCGGAAACTCCAGTTTGGTGCTGCGGTTCTCGGCGGCGTCCAGGACGTCCTTCAGTCGCCGTTTGTCGCTTTCGAGTTTCGCTTCGTTCGCTTTCATTTTATTGATTTTCTCCTGATGAAGAAATAAAAGGATAAATCTGCGGCCGCAGCGAACGAACACTGGCGGCAACATCAACACCTGCACCACTGGCGGCAACATCAACACCTGCACCACTGGGGGCAACATCAACACCTGCACCACTGGGGGCAACTCAACACCTTTTGCACCAGGGGGGGGGCAACATCAAACCCCTTTGCCCCACGGGGGGCCAAACATCAACCCTCCCCCCACTGGGGCAACATCCCCACCTGCACCACGGGAAACCCATAACCCCCTGCACCACTGGGGGCAACACCCCAACACCCCCACAAACGGGGGGCAACATCACCACCCCCCACGGGGGCAACATCAACACCTGCACCCCCCGGGGGCAAACAACACCCTGCCCCTTTGGGGGCAACATCAACACCTGCACCACTGGCGGCAACATCAACACCTGCACCACTGGGGGCAACATCAACACCTGCACCACTGGGGGCAACATCAACACCTGCACCACTGGGGGCAACATCAACACCGGGAAACCATTGGGGCAAAAAAACCCTGCACACGGGGGGAAAACTTCAACCCCTGCACCCGGGGGGGCAAAAACCCAACACCCTCCACTGGGGGAAAACATAAACACCTGCACCACTGGGGCAACATCACCACCTGAAACCACTGGGGCAACACCCCCCACCTCCCCCCATTGGCGGAACACACCACCTCCCCCAAATGGCGGCAACTTAAACCCCCTTCACCACGGGGGGCAACACCCCCACCTCCCCCCAACTGGGGCAACATCAACACCCCCACCACTGGGGGCAACATCAACACCTCCACCACCGGGGGCAACATCACCACCTCCACCACAGGGGGCAACATCACCACCTCCACCACCGGGGCAAAAACACCCCCTTTCACCACAGGGGGGCAACATCAACACCTCCACCCGGGGGGCCAACCCCTTCACCCCCCCACCATGGGGGAACATAAACCCCTGAAACCCATTTGGGGGCAACATCACCACCTGCACCACTGGGGGGCAACATCACCACCTCCACCACTGGGGGCAACATCACCACCTCCACCACTGGGGGCAACATCACCACCTGCACCACTGGGGGCAACATCAACACCTCCCCAAACGGGGGAAACCCTCAAACCTGCACCAGGGGGGGGCCCCCAAAATCAACCCCCCGCACCATGGGCAACCCATCAACACCTCACCAAACTGGGCCCAACATCAAAAACCTGCACCACGGCCCCATCAACACCTGCACCAGTGGGGGGCAAAAATCCCCAACCCCACCCGGGGGCAACATCACCACCTCCCCCACGGCGAAACACACCACCTGCCCCACTGGGGCAAAAATAAACCCCTGCACCACGGGGGGCAACATAAACCCCCTGCACCACTGGGCAAAAACAACACCTTCACCATTTGGGCAACATCACCACCATGCACCACTGGCGGCCAACATCAACACCTGACCAGTGGGGGCAAACAACACCTAAACCGTGGGGGCAACATAAACCCCCCTTCCCCCCACGGGGGGCAACATCACCACCTGCACCACTGGGGGCAACATCACCACCTCCACCACTGGCGGCAACATCACCACCTGCACCAGTGGGGGGCAACATCAACACCTGCACCACTGGGGGGCAACATCAACACCTGCACCACTGGGGGGCAACATCAACACCTGCACCACTGGGGGCAACATCAACACCTGCACCACTGGGGGCAACATCACCACCTCCACCACTGGGGGCAACATCACCACCTCCACCACTGGCGGCAACATCAACACCTGCACCACTGGGGGCAACATCAACACCTCCACCACTGGGGGCAACATCAACACCTCCACCACCGGGGGCAACATCACCACCTCCACCACCGGGGGCAACATCACCACCTGCACCACTGGGGGCAACATCAACACCTCCCCCCGGGGGCGGCAAAAACAACACCACACCACTGGCGGAAACATCAAAAACCGGGCCCCCACGGGGGGCAACATCCCCCCTTTTCCACCACGGGGGGCAACATCACCCCCTTCCCCCAAATGGGCAAAAACCCAAAAACCTGCACCACGGGGGGCAACATAAACCCACCTCACCACGGGGGGGGAAACAACACCACCGCCACCACTGGGGGCAACATCACCACCTCCACCACTGGCGGCAACATCACCACCTGCACCACTGGGGGCAACATCACCACCGCACCACTGGGCGGCAACATCAACCCTGCACCAGGGGGGGCAAAAACAACACCTGCACCACGGGCGGCAACACCCAACACCTCCCCCACGGGCGAAACCCCCCCAAAAAAAAAAAAATCCCCTTTTCACCACTGGCGGCAACATCAACACCTGCACCACTGGGGGCAACATCAACACCTGCACCACTGGCGGCAACATCAACACCTCCACCACTGGCGCAACACAACCCGCACCACTGGGGGCAACATCAACACCTGCACCACTGGTGGCAACATCAAAAACCTGCACCACTGGGGGGGCAACATCAACACCGGCACCAATGGGGGGCAACATCAACACCTGCACCAGTGGGGGGCAACATCACCACCTGCACCACTGGCGAAAACACACCACCCTCCACCACGGGGGGCAAAAACAACCCCTTTCCCCACGGGCCGGCAACATAAAACACCTCAACCACTGGGGGCAACATCATCACCTGCACCACTGGGGGCAACATCAACACCTGCACCACTGGGGGGCAACATCAACACCTGCACCACTGGGGGCAACCCAACACCCCCTTGCCCATTTGGGGGCAAAAATAAACCACCTCCACCACGGGGGCAACATCAACACCCTGCACCATTTGGGGGAAAACATCAACACCTGCACCACGGGGGGAAAAACATCCCCAAACCCCCTTCACCAGGGGGGGCCCCCCCCAAAAAATCACCCCCTTTTTCCCCAAACTGGGGGCAACATCCCCACCTCCACCACGGGGGAAACCCATCCCCAAACCTCACCACGGGGGGGCGACATCACCATTTGCACCACGGGGGCGACACCCACCCCGCACCCAGAGGGGCGACTCACACCTGCACCACTGGGGCGACATAAACACCGAAACCACAGGGGGAAAACATCAACACCTGCACCACGGGGAAAAAACATCAACACCCGCACCACGGGGGGGAAACCCCCCAAAACCTGCCCCCACTGGGGGAAACCCACACCACTTGCACCACTGGGGGCAACATCAACACCTGCACCACTGGGGGCAACATCACCACCTGCCCCCACTGGCGGCAACATCCCCAAACCCTTCACCACGGCGGCAAAAACCCCACCCACCATTTGGGGGGCAACATCACCCCCCTGCCCCCACGGGGGGCAAAAAACCCAACCCCCCTGCCCACTGGGGGCAACTCACCACCTGAAACCCTGGGGGCAACTCACCACCTGCCCCAAACTGGGGGCAAAAAATAAACACCTGCACCAGTGGGGCAACATAAACCCCTCACCCTGGGGGCAACATCAAAAACCTGCCCCCCTTTGGGGCACATAAACCACCCCCCCACGGGGGGCAACATCCCCCACCTGCACCCCCCTGGGGGCAACATCACCCCCTTTCACCACTGGGGGCAACATCAACCCCCTGCCCCACGGGGGGGCAACATAAACCCCTTTGCACCATTTGGGGGGCAACATAAAACCACCTCACCACTGGCGCAACATCACCACCTGCACCACTGGGGGCAAAAACAACCCTGCACCACGGGGGGCAACATCACCACCTCCACCACTGGGGGCAAAAATCCCCAAACCCCCCACCCGGGGGGCAACATCACCACCTGCACCACTGGGGGGCAACATCAACACCTCCCCCCACTGGCGGAAACCATCAACACCTCCACCACGGGGGCAACAAAACACCTGCCCACGGGGGGCAACATCAACCCCTTCCCCACGGGGGGCAACAAAAACACCATATTTACTATTTTCCCAAATAGGCAAACGTAAAACTCTAAAAATTTTCTCTATTTTGTAAAACACAAAAACGAAAATTTTTTTAAAATCAAACCCTTTTAAACCTTCAATACACACTATTTAAAAAAACCCTGTTTTCCCTAACCTCATCATTAAACCCCTTTTTTCCTTCTGAAAGGGGGGGAAAAGAAAAAAGGGGTTTAAATATGATTTTTAGAAATCAGGTTTTTAAATAGGGGTGTAAAAGGGGTTTTTTAAGTGTTGTACTTTAATAAAATTTTACGTTTTAGTTTTAAACAGATAAAAAAATGATAGAGTTTTAAGTTTGCCTAGGCAAAATAGTAAATATAGTGATCAAAAGCACTCTTTTTTCTCTTGCGAGTTTCCCAATTTTTTGGAGATTATTTGCAAAAAACCCTGCCCACGGGGGCAACATCCCCAAACGGCCCCCAATCCCGCACCACTAGGGGGCGCTGACCGCACACTGAGGTATATAACCCGCCCCTAGGGGGCACTTAATGTAATGTGCCTCTGTGGGGTCTAATCCCGTCCTAATCGATGACTGCATCCATAACAATCTCTAGCCGCCTGCACTCTCCTGGTTGTTGTATACTGTCCTCTACACCCCACGGTATAATCGCCCGGGTATGCCCCGCCCGGGTCTCGCCTCCCCCCCCTGCACTCACCTGGTTTTGTATACTGTCCTCTACCCCCCCGGTCTAAATCCCCTGGTACCTGCCCCCCCCGGCCTCGTCTCTGCCCCGCACTCTCCCGGTTGTTGTATACTGTCCTCTACACCCCAGGGTCTATAATCGCCCTGGTACTCCCGCCCGGCGCTCCCCTCTCACCGCCTGCACTCTCCTGGTTGTTGTATACTGTCCTCTACACTCGGTCTATAGATCGCCCTGGTACCTGCGCCGCCCGGGGCTCGCTCTCAGCCGCCTGCACTCTCCCGGGTTTTTTTAACTGTCCTCTACACTGGGTTTAGACGCTGTTCCTCGCCCCCCGTCCCTCCCCCCCTGCACCCCTTTGTTGTATACTGCCCTCTACACTGGGTTATAATCGCCCTGGCCCGCCCGCCCTGGCCCTCTCAGCCCCTGCACCCCGGGTTGTTGTTACTGTCCCTCCACCCCACTCTATAGATCGTTTCTTACCCTGCGCCGCCCCGGTCTCGCCTCAGCCGCCTGCACTCTCCCGGTTGTTGTATACTGTCCTCTACACCCCACGGTCTATAGATCGCCCTGGTACCTGCGCCGCCCGGTGCTCGCTCTCAGCCGCCTGCACTCTCCTGGTTTTTGTATACAGTCCTCTCATGGGTCAAGATCGCCCTGGTACCTGCGCCGCCCGGTGCTCGCTCTCAGCCGCCTGCACTCTCCTGGTTGTTGTATACTGTCCTCTACACTCGGTCTATATCTCACCCTGGTACCTGCGCCGCCCGGAGCTCGCTCACAGCCGCCTGCACTCGCGAGGTTGTTGTATACTGTCCACTACACTCGGTCTATAGATCGCTCTGGTACCTGCGCCGCCCGGTGCTCGCTCTCAGCCGCCTGCACTCTCCTGGTTGTTGTATACTGTCCTCTACACTGGTTATAGATCGCCTGGACCTTCGCCCCCCGGTGCTCGCTCTCGCCCCTGCATTCCCCCGGGTTTTTGTATACTTCCTCTACCCCCCACTTCTATAGATCGCCCTGGTACCTCGGCCGGTGCTGCCTCACCGCCTGCATTCCTGGTTTTTGTTACTTCCTCAAACCCCCCACGGTCTATAGATCGCCCTGGTACCTCCACCGCCCGGTGTCGCCTCGGCCCCCCCTGCGGGCTGCGCTCCACTGAGCTTTTCCCCCATCTTGGCCCCCTCCGGGGCGTCGAGCGTCTCCCCTGCGGGATCGGGGTCGCGCGTTACTGAGCTTCCCGTCTGCCGCGCGCTTCCCTAGAAGATAAATGTGTCAGACCGGAGGGAGCAGCGGTAACCGCGACGCCGACCACATCCCTGCCCCCGAAACTACTCACCCCTCTCTTGGGAAGGGGGCACTTTCTGCACTCTGGACCCGAGTGCTGGCTCCGTCCTTTTCGGCCTCCATCTCCACCAGCTGCCGGGACGCGGCCCCCACCTGAGCGCGCAGATCGTCATGGGGACAAAACAAGCAGCTTCAATAGAACGGGCGAGGCCGGGGGGTCCCCAGAGTGGCCCCCCGGCCCAAGACCCCAATGTACCCAAAAGGGCCGCTCCGAGGACCCCCCCGGGTCAATGAGGGGTGCGGCTCCCGCGACCCCCTGCTGCCCCGGTCAATGGTCGATGATGGGCTCCCCCCTGGCTCCCTCCTCACCCGCTCTCGCTGGGTGTCGCGCAGCTCCTGGAGGAAGTCGCGCAGGGCGGCTCGGATCACCTCGGGGTCGATGTCTGCGCTCAGCTGCTCCCCTCGTGCCGGAGAGGTCGCCCGCTCGGGGGTCTTGCTGCGCTCTGGACTCCCTGTGCGGGGGATGGGGCTGCCACGGCCGTCGGTGGTGGTCGTGTACGTGTTGTCAAACCCTGGATGAGGAGGAGACAGTGATGGGGGTCGTGATCGCTCCTCGCGGCTTCTCCACCCTTACACTTACCCTTCAGCGGTGAGAAGGTCCTCCTGGGGGAGCCGCTGCGCCCTCGCACGGCCGGGCTGGGGGTGCGTCCGGCGCGGCCGATGCCCAGCGTCCTCCTCAGGGCGGAGTGGACGCTGCTGAGCTTGAACTCCAGCTCCCTCTTCAGCGCCTCCAGGCGGGAGAGTTCGGCCTCCAGGCCGTGCACGCGGCCCTCGCTGGCGCTCAGCTTCAGGCCCAGCTGGGCGGCCTCCTCCTGGGCGGCCAGCAGCTTGATCTCCAGGTTGCGGCTGTTGTCCAGCAGCTTCTTCTCGTTGCCTCGCGCCTCCTCCAGGTTCCCCTGCAGCTCCTTCTCCCTCAGGCTAAAGTCGCTCTCCACCTCCGACAGCTTCCTCTGGAGGGCGCCGAGCTGCGGAGGGAGAGGACGCAGGTGACCCGGAGGGAGAGGACGCAGGTGACCCGGAGGGAGAGGACGCAGGTGACCCGGAGGGAGAGGACGCAGGTGACCCGGAGGGAGAGGACGCAGGTGACCCGGAGGGAGAGGACGCAGGTGACCCGGAGGGAGAGGACGCAGGTGACCCGGAGCGCGGCCCCTCGGCACCGCCCGTCACCCGGACACTCACTCACCTCCTTCCTGGCGGCGTCTCGGCCGCTCTCCGTCTCCAGGAGCTTCTGCTTCAGGGAGAGGCCGTCTCTCCGCGCCTCCTCTTCGCGCTGTTCACACAGGGACAGACGCGCCTGCGCCTCGGCCAGATCGCGGCTGCGCCTCACACCCTCATCATCCAGGACCTTCAGCTGCAAGGAAGACTCAGAGACGTGAGAAGGGGCGCCGGCTCCAACGCTCCCGTGTAGCTGGGACTTGTAGTTCCTCACCTGCTATATTCTCAGGGGTATAATACTAAGGGCATGCCACTGCACGGGTTCTCCGCCTGGCACTTTTTCCGCCTGCGGGCCGCCCGAAAATCATTGAACATGCACATTCTTCCATCCGGTTTTCGGACGGAATATGAATGGGAAGGGGGAGGGCTCATCGCGGAGAAACACCCCCCCCTCCCCCGCAGCCGTGTGCCGGATAAATACCGGTCGGTTTATCCAATTTGTCCATTGCCCCTCCTGCCCCCCGACCTGCTCACCTGTCTGCGGAGATCCTGCAGCTCCCTCCGAGCCTCCAGCCGTGAGCGCTCCACCTCCCTCAGGTTACCGCGCAGATCCGCCGTCTCCTTCTCAGAAGCCGCTAGAGACTCCTCCAGCACAGAAAGCCTCTGCTCCTTCTCCTCGTTGGCGCGTTTCAAGCTGCAGGTGGAGAGAAGCGGAGGTGAGGGAGGCGCGGCACCGCATGCTGCTCCACAGGCAAAGGCTGACCCAAAAGGAGAGGAGTGGGCGGGACTCGTGTATGTCTGGAGGGGTATAGTGTGGTGCATGATGGGGGTTATAGTGCCATATGTGGTGCATGATAGAAGTTGTGGTGCGATATATGGTGCATGATAGGGGTTGTAGTGTGAAAAGGGGTGTATGATGGGGATTGTAGTGCAAAATGTGGTGTATGTTAGGGGTTGTAGTGTGAGACGTGTATGATAGGGGTTGTAGTGGTAGACGTGGTGTATGTTACGGTTTGTGGTGGGAGATTTGGTGTATGTTAGGGGTTGTAGTGGTAGACGTGGCGTATGTTAGGGGTTGTGGTGGATGTTAGGGGTTGTGGTGGGAGACGTGGCGGATGTTAGGGGTTGTTGTAGTTTTCCCGGGTCGGGGGCTCGCTTTGGTTTCCCGGGGCTGGACCCGGAAACCTATGCGCTCGTTTCTCTGCCCGGGCACCCCCCCTGGGCCATTTCCTCTTTGGGTTTTTTTCTGCTGGTTTCCTTTTTTTTTGGGAACTCGTCGGGGGAGGGTTCGGCGAGGCCCCAGGGTTTCCCCTTTTTGTGAACCCCGCACCCTCGTGACTCTCCCGCCCCCGCCCGGTGAGCTTAAAATCGCTCCCGCCGCGCCCCCGCCCCTGCCGCCCCTCCCCCCACACACAGCTGCGTCCTCAGCTCCTCTACCTAGAATGACCAGAGATGGCGCCGTTTACTCACTACAGACGAGGATCAACCAAGGTTTTCCTGCAGCTTTCACAGCGATCATCATAACAGCCCCCCCCCTTTTTCCCCTGCTCGGGCAATCCCCCCAGGGTCCCCTTTGCCCCCTCCAGTTTCTTAAACTCGGGAAACTCCTCTGCCCCCTTCCTTCCCTCCAAAACCCCTCTGTCCTCCTTCCCTCCAGACTCCTCTGTCCCCTTCCCCCAAAATTTCCTCGCCCTCCTTCTCCCCCAAACCCCTCCTCTGTCCTCCTTCCCTCCAGACCCCTCTGTCCCCTTTTCCTCGACTCCTTTGTCCTCCTTCCCCCTCCAAAACCCCCCTTGTCCTTTCTCCCCCAAAGGACCCTCTGCCCCTCCTTTCCTCCAGCCCCCTTTCTGCCTCCTTCCCCCTCCAAACTCCTCTTTTCCCCTTCCCCTCCAGACTCCTCTGTCCCCCTTTCCCTCCTCCGGGAACCCTCTGTCCCCCTTTTCCCCTCCAGACCCCCCTGCCCCTCCTTTTTCCCTCCAAACCTCGTCCTCCTTCTCCTCCAGCTCCTCTGTCCTCCTTCTCCTCCAGACCCCTCTGTCCTCCTTCTCCTCCAGACTCCTCTGTCCTCCCTTCTCCTCCGGGACTCCTTGTCCTCCTTTTTCCTCCAGATTTTCCTCTGTCCGCCTTCTCCTCCAGACTCCCCCTGTCCCCCTTTCTCCCCAGACCCCCTTGCCCTCCTTCTCCCCAACCCCTCTTTTCCCCCTTCCCCCCAAAATTTTCCTCTGTCCCCCTTCCCCTTTCCGGGACTCCTCTTCCCCCCTTTTCCCCCTCCAGACTCCTCTGCCCCTCCTTCTCCTCCAGACTCCTTGTCCTCCTTCTCCCCGGGACCCCTCTTTTCCTCCTTCTCCTCCAGACTCCTCTGTCCTCCTTCTCCTCCAGACTCCTCTGTCCTCCTTCTCCTCCAGACTCCACTGTCCTCCTTCTCCTCCAGACTCCACTGTCCTCCTTCTCCTCCAGACTCCTCTGTCCTCCTCCCGCCAGACTCCTCTGTCCGCCTTCTCCTCCAGACTCCACTTCCCCTTTTCCCCCCCCAATCCACTGCCCCTCCTTTCCTCCAGACTCCCCGGTCCCCTTCTCCTCCAACTCCTCTGTCCCCCTTCCCTCCAGACTCCTTTGTCCTCCTCCTCCCTCCAGACCCCTCTTCCCCCTCCCCCAGCCCCCCTTTTGCCCAATCCTTTCCCTCCAGACTCCTCTGTCCTCCTCCCCCCGGGCAGAACCCCTCTGTCCCCTCCCCCCCTTAAAAACCCCTCTTCCCCCTTTTTCTCCTCCAGACTCCTCTGTCCCCCTTCCCTCCAAACCCCTCTGTCCTCCTTCTCCTCCAGACTCCTCTGTCCTCCTTCTCCTCCAGACCCCTTTGTCCTCCTCCTTCTCCTCCAGACTCCTCTGTCCTCCTTTCCCCCCAAGCCTCCTTGTCCCCCTTTTCCTCCTCCAGACCCCTCTGCCCTTTCTTCCCCCAAAACTCCTCTATACCTCCTCCAGCCCCCTCTTTCCTCTTCCCCCCAAAACCTTGTCCTCCTCCTCCCTCCAACTCCTCTGTCCTCCTTTCCTCCAAAACCCCTCTGCCCTCCTCCCCCTCCAGACCCCTCTGTCCTCCTCCTCCCTCCAGACCCTCTGTCCTCCTCCTCCCCCCAAAGCCCTCTGCCCTCCTCCTCCCTCCAGCCCCCTCTGCCCCTCCTCCTCCTCCCCAGACTCCTCGTCCCCCCTCCCCCCAAACCCCCCTTTCTGTCCTCCTCCCCCCCTCCAGACCCCTCTGTCCCCCTCCCCTCCTGACCCCTCTGTCCCCCTCCCTCCAAACCCTCTGCCCCTCCCCCTCCCTCCAAAACCCTCTGTCCTCCTCCTCCCTCCGACTCCTTTTGCCCCTCCCCCTCCAGACTCCTCTGTCCCCCCCCTTTCCAACTCCTCGGCCCTCCTCCCTCCAACCCCTCGTCCCCCTTTCCCCCCTCCAGCCCCCCCTCTGTCCCCTCCCCCCAGACCCCTCGGCCCTCCCCCTCCCCCCAGACTCCTTTGTCCTCCTCCCCCCTTTGCAGACCCCCTCTTTCCCCCCTTTCCCCTGAACTCCTTTCCTCCTTCCCCTTTCCAAAGACCCCCTCTGTCCTCCTTTCCTCCGGGACCCCCTCTGTCCCCTTCTCCTCCAGACCTCCTCTGTCCTCCTTCCCCCCAGCCCCCTTTTTGCCCCTCCTTTTCCCCCAAAAACCTCCTCTGTCCTCCTTCTCCTCCAGACTCCTCTGTCCTCCTTCCCCCTCCAGCCCCCCTTTTGTCCTTTCCCCCCCAGACTCCTCTATCTCCTCCTCCAAAAACCCCTTTCTGTCCTCTTCCCTCCAACTCCTCTGTCCCCTCCTCCTCTTACCCTCTGTCCTCTTCTCCTCTTACCCCTCTGTCCCCCCCCCTCCAGCCCCCCCTGTCCTCCCCCCCCCCCCACCCCTCTGTCCTCCTCCCCCCCCCAGACCCCTCTGTCCCCCTCCCCACCCAGCCCCCTTGTCCCCCTCCTCCCCAGTCTCCCCCCTGCCCTCCTCCCCCGGGGCCCCCCTCTTTTCCTCCCCCTCCCTCCAGGCCCCTCTGTCCTCCCTTCCCCCCCCTCCAGATTCCCCCGGGTCCTCCCCTCCAGACCCCTCTGTCCCCCTCCTCCCTCCAGACTCCTCTGTCCTTCTCCCTCCCCCCAAAGATTTCCTCTGTCCCCCTCCCAAAAGACTCCTTTCCCCCCCTCCCCCCCTTTTTTTCCCTTTTTTCCCTCAGCTCCTCTGTCCTCCTCCCTCCAGACCCCTCTGTTCCTCCCTCCAGACCCTCGGTCCTCCTCCCTCCAGACCCCTCTGTCCTCCCCCCCCTCCCCCAAAACTCCTCGCCCCACTGCCCCCTTTCCCCTCCTCTTCCCCCCCCTTTCCAACCCCTCTGCCCCCTCCCCCCAAAGACCCCCTACGGGTTTAAGTGGTTCAGGCAATATGGTGGCCCCCATAATTCAGTTCAGAAAAGAGAATCACCAACACTCCTCAGTGAGGGGGTTCGTACTGGGAGCTTGAATATGAACAGCCCGACCTCTCGCCTCCCGGAGGCGCCCGACCTCTCGCCTCCCGGAGACGCCCCATCTCTACCCCCCGGGAGACCCCCCATCTCCCCCTCCCCCGGAACCCCCCATCTCTCGCCACCCGGAGACGCCCAAACCCCCCCTCCCGGAACCCCCATCTCCCCGCCCCCCAAAAGGGGAAGCCCCATTTTTTCCCTCCCAGAGACGCCCCTCTCTCGCCTCCCTGAGACGCCCCATCTCTCGCCTCCCGGGGGGGACCCCGACCTCTCACCCCCCAAAGGAGACGCCCCATCTCCCCGCCCCCGGGGAGGCCCCCCCGACCTCTGCCTCCAGGCGCCCAAACCTCACCCCCCTCTCGGAGGCGCCGCCCTCCCCGCCCTGGGAAAGGCGCCCGACCCCCTCCCTCTCGGGGGGCGCCCGCCCTTTTCGCCTCTCGGGGGCCCCCGCCCTCTCGCCTCCCGGGGGCCCCCCCTCCCTCCCCCTCCCGGGGGCCCGCCCGCCCCTCTGGCTCCCGGAGGCGCCCCAAACCTCCTCCCTCTCGGAGGCCCCCGGCCTCTCGCCCCCGGAGGGGGCCCGACCCCTCGCCCCCCGGGAGGCCCCCCCGACCTCTCGCCTCCCGGAGGGGGCCCACTCTCGCCCCCCGGGGAAGGCCCCCCGACCTTTTCGCCTCCCGGGGGCGCCCAGGACCTCTGCCTCCCGGAGGCCCCCCCCTCCGCCTCCCGGGGCGCCCCCCTCTCGCCCCCGGAGGCCCCCGCCCTCTCGCCCCCGGAGGGGGCCAACCTCTGCCCCCCGGGAAAGGCCCCGACCCTCGCCCCCCGGGGAGGCGCCCGTCCTATCCTGCCCCCCGGGGGGGCCCGGGACCTTGGGCCCCCCCGAGGCCCCCGACCCCCTCCCCTTTCCCGGGAGGGGGGCCCGACCTCTCGCCCCCCGGGAGGCGCCCGACCCCCTTCGCCCCCCGGAGGGGGCCCGACCCCTCGCCTCCCGGAGGCCCCCGATCCCCCCCCCCGGAGGCCCCCCGAACCTCCCCTTTCCCGGAGGCGCCCGACCTCTCGCCTCCCGGAGGCGCCCCATCTCTCACCTCCCGGAGGCGCCCCACCTCTCGCCTCCCGGAGGCGCCCCATCTCTCACCTCCCGGAGCGCGGCCTCGCGCTGCTTCCCCAGATCCCGGATTTGCTCGTGGAGACTCTTCAGCTCTCGCTCATGAGACGTCAGCGACTCCTCACACTGCACCCGGAGACTCTTCAGCTCAGCGGTCAGAGACATGATTGTATTCTGAGGACGGGGAGCAACAGGTTATACAGGAGCAAAGGGGTCACACAGGAGCAACGGGGTCAAGCAGGGGCAACGGGGTCACACAGGAGCAACAGGTCACACAGGAGAGGGGTCACACAGGAGCAAAGGGTCACACGGGAGCAAGGTCATAATGGAGCGGGGTCACATATAAGTGGGATCACACAGGAGTAAAGGGTCACATAAGAGTGGGGGTCACTTGGTATGGAGGTCATACAGGAGTCACAGAAGTGGGGGTCATACGGGAGCAAAAGATCATCAGTACTGAACCCAATTGTGCTGCTCAGGTGCCCAGGCCTCACCCCCCTATAGGATGGACAGATGTTGGGGTTCACCACAGCCGCCTGTGTCCTGTGCTCCTGCTGGGGAGACTCACCCGGTCCTGCTCGTGCCGCGCCTGCCCCTCCCGCTTGTGCCGCTCCATGTCCAGGGTCAGCGCGGTCAGCGTCCCGTGTGTGGCGCTCAGCTTCTCGCTCAGAGTCGCCTTCTCCGATTCCTTCAGTGACAAAGCCTGAGACACGGAGAGGACGGACGGTGAGGGACGGGTCACTCCTCGCCCCGCACCCCCACGGGACGGGCCACTCCTCGCCCCGCACCCCCACGGGACGGGTCACTCCTCGCCCCGCACCCCCGGGGGAGGGCCCACTCCTCCCCCCGCCCCCCAGGGGAAAGGGTACCCCTCCCCCGCCCCCCGGGGGGGTTTCCCCCTCCCCCCCCGCCCCCCCACGGGAGGGGGTCACCCTCCCCCCGCCCCCCAAAGGGAGGGTAACCCCTCCCCCCCGAACCCCCAGGGAGGGCCACCCTTTGGGCCCCGCGACCCCCAAAGGGGACGGGAACTCCTCCCCCCGACCCCCCAGGGGACGGGTCACCCCCTCGCCCCGCACCCCCAGGGGGACGGGCCCCACCCTCGCCCCGCCCCCCCAGGAGGGTCACCCCTCCCCCCGAAACCCCACGGGAGGGTACTTCCCCCGCCCACCCCACGGGGGGTTTCCTCCCGCCCCGCCCCCCCGGGGGCCCGGGTCACTTTGCCCCGCCCCCCCACGGGAGGGTCACTCCCCCCCGCCCCGCACCCCCACGGGCCGGGTACCCCTCGGCACCCCCCCGGGGGACGGGTCATCCCCCGGCCCCCGACCCCCAGGGGGTCACTGCTCCCCAACCACGGGAGGGGCCATCCTGCCCCCCCGCGCGGGTCCCTCCCCCCGACCCCCAGGGAGGGGTCACCCCTTCCCCCCGCACCCCCACCCCGGGGCCCCTCCCACCCCAAAAAGCCCCCCCGCCGGGAAAGGGTCTCCCTGCCCCGAAAACCCCCCCCCCGCGACGGGCCACTGTTTCACCCCCAAGGGAGGGCCACTCCTCCCCCCGCCCCCCCACGGGGGGGCCCACTCCCCCCCCGCCCCCCCAAACGGGAGGGGCCCACCCCTTCGCCCCGCCCCCCCCGGGGAGGGGGCACCCCTTTGCCCCGCCCCCCCCGGGGAACGGGCTTTTCCTCGCCCCGCCCCCCCAGGGGAGGGCCCACTCCTCCCCCCAAACCCCCACGCAGGGTAAACCCCCTCCCCCCCCCGCACCCCCCCCCGGACGGGTCCCTGTCCCACCACGGGAGGGGCCCCCCTTCCCCCGCCCCCCGGGGGAAAGGGCCACCCCCGCCCCGACCCCCCCGGGAACGGGCCATCCCCCGCCCCGCCCCCCCAGGGGGAGGGGGCCAAACTCCCCCCCCGAAAACCCCCCCCGGGGAGGGGTTTCACTCCTCCCCCCGCCCCCCCCAAAGGGACGGGTCCCCCCTCCCCCGCCCCCCTGGGAGGGTCCCCCCTCCCCCCGCACCCCCACGGGACGGGTAAACGGTCACCCCCCGCCCCAAAGGGGGGGTAAATGTTCCCCAAAACCAGGGGGGGCCCAACGGGGCCTCACCCCCCACGGGAGGGGTCATTCCTCCCCCCGCCCCCCGGGGGGGTTTCACCCCTTCCCCCGAAACCCCCACGGGACGGGTCATCCTCCCCCCGCCCCCCAGGGAGGGCACTCCTGCCCCCCCCCCCAAGGGGACGGGTACTGCTCACCACCAGGGGGAGGGGCCCCCTCCTCCCCCGCACCCCAGGGGAGGGTCACCCCTCCCCCGCCCCCCCAAAGGGAAAGGGTCACTTTTCCCCCCGCCCCCCAAGGGGGGGGGTTTTCCCCCTCGCCCCAAACCCCCGGGGGCCCCGGGTCCCCCATTTTCCCCCGCCCCCCCCCCCCCAAAAGGGAGGGTCACTGCCCACCACCAGGGACGGGTCAATCCCTGGCCCCCCCCAACGGGGGGGTCACCCCTGCCCCGCACCTCCACGCCCGCTTTTACCTGCGGGCTTTCGTTCCCCCTGAAACAAGCTGTCGTCGGCCCTGTTGCAGCGCCCGAAATTCCTTCGTCGGGTCCTCTCGCCCCCGTCTCAAAAGGGGCCCAGCAGCCCTCGCGCCCCGGGGTCACCCGGGCAAAGGCAGCAACCCCTTGTCCGCTGAGCCCCAGCGAACGGTCCTGCGGGAACAGCGCAATCATGTACAGGACCCCCGGCCCCCGCAAGCGGGGGACTTTTTAGCCCCCCAGACGTCAACCCCCTTCTCCAAGCATTTTGCCCACGCCCTCTTCAAATCTTTGCTTTTTTTTGGGGAGACCCTGGGGCCGCCCCTCCGCAGGAATAGTTTTTTTGGTACCCCTCCTTGCCCCTCCATTTGGGTAAACCTTCCCTCCATCTGTTTTCCGCACAGAGGTGATCCCGGTTGGACGAGAAAACAAAAGCAGTGCGCAGGAACAGCGCATGAGGGGCTTTTACTTTCCTTTTTCCCCCCCTTTTTTCAGAGGGGTCCAGAAAGTCCCGGGAGCTGTATACTCTGTACTGTACCCCCCCTTTTATAAGGGGGGGGGTTATTTGGGGCAGGGAGCGTAACTTGTACTTTTCCCCCCTGTAAACAGGGGGGCCTACCTTGCGGGAAGTGTATACTCGTATTTGTCCCCCCCTGTAAGGCCGGGCCTTTCCCTTGCAGGGAGCTTTTATACTTTTGTATATCCCCCCCCCTTTATAGGGGAAGCCGTTTTAACCTTGCAGCCCTCCTTCGAAGCCCGGGCTGGGTTCCCCCCCCCTCCAGCTGCCCCCGGGCGGTTTTTGGGGTTTGGGGGCAAATGCTGGGGAAAGGTCATAGAGCGGTCCCCAGCCCCTCCTTCTGGGACCGGGGGGGAAAAGAATTTGTTTGGGGGCCCCTCATCAAAATCCCGGGCCCAGGGAGCTTGCGTGGGTGTTTTTTTAACCCGAGTGTTTGGATTGTGTTTAAAACATGCAGCACCCCATTCACGACCGGAGATGCTCCCCCTTGCTGGTTTGGAAAGATCAGGAAGAAAATGAGGGCCCCAAAAGCCCAAGGTGTGCCCTGCCCCGGGGAGGAGGTAAAGTTGGATAAAAGGGAAAAGGTTTGGTAACAGGGGGCCCCGAGGGTTTTAATTTTGGGGGACAAGTAAATAAAAACGGGGGAGCTGGAAAAACCCGGGGGAGGGGCGAGCTTCGGGGGAGGGGCGGGGTTTTTAAAATAGGGGGGAAAGCTGCGAATACGGGGCGAGTGCGTAAACGGGGAGCTGGGAAAACCCCGGGGACGGGGTAAATCCCGGGGGGAGGGGGACTGGATAACACGGGGAGGGGTGAGCTGCGTGGGCCCGGGGGGGGGGCTTCGAAAATGGGGCCCGAGCTGCGTAAACGGGGCAAAGTTGGTAAAGGGGGCGGCGGAAAAACAGGGGGGACGGGGTGGAGTGCGGGGCGGGGGTGGGGCTTCGAAATTTCGGGGGGGGGGCTGCGTGGGACGGGGGGGGCGCGTGGGAGGGGCGGGCTTTTTAATTTACGGGGGGGCTGCGGGGAGGGGGGGGCTTCGAAATTTCCCGGGGCGGGCTGCGTAACACGGGGCGGGCTGCGTAACACGGGGCGGGCTTGAAATACGGGGGGGGGCTTCTTTAAAAACGGGGGAGCGGGCGAAAATACGGGGGCTGCTTAATCCGGGGGGGCTTGCTTTAATAGGGGGGGGCCCTGAATAATACGGGGCGGCTGCGTAATAGGGGCCGTCCCTCTGGGGACCCGGGCACTACCTTGAGCCCCGGGCAAAACCCCTCAGACTGCGCCCGGGCCCCCGCCCCGCTCCCGCAGCCCCAAACCACCGGGCCCCCTTTTTTTTTTCCCTCAGGTCTCCTTCTCGCGGGAGGCACGGCCCGGGCCCGTTGTGCCCCACCCCCCGGCCGGCTCCCACCGTTCGCTCAGCCCTTTTCCTCTGGACGCGTCCCCCTGGAGAGGACAATTTGAAAGCCCAAAACTCCCCAAATTTCCCCTCCCTCACCTTTAGGGATTTAAAACCCCCAATCCCCCCGGTCTTTTGGTCCCCCCCAAAATGGTTCATTAATGTATTCCCCACAACCCCGGTTTCCCCGGGAATGGACCAACCCAAACCCCCGGTTCTCAAAATATTATTCCCAAAAAACCCCCGTTCCCCTGTTTTGATCCCCCAAACCCCCTGAAGTTTAAAATGGCCCTCCCCAAATTCCCCCCCCAAAAACCTGAGGAACCTACCCAAATTCCCCCTCACCTGTATGGACCCAAACCCACACCCCCCGGCCCTACCTTAGGACCCTCCCAAAACCCCCCGAATCCCCCCACCGGAAAGGTTTTCCCCCCAAACCCCCGCCCTCCCCTGATGGATTTCCCCAAAATTTAGTCTCCTTTTTTATGGAAAATTTTTCCCCCAAAACCCCCCGGGCCCCTAGGTATTTTCCCCTACCCAAAACCCCTCCCGAAACTTATGGCCCTACCCACAATCCCACCCCCCCTGTAGTATATCCCCACAACCCCTTTTGCCCTCCCCTGAAAGGTTTCCCCCCAAAAACCCCCCCCCAATTCTTTTTGTTTCCCCCAAAATTTCCCCTGCCTAATTGATGGATCCTACCCACAATCCCCTGCCCTCACCTGTATGGATCCTACCCACAATCCTCGGCCCTCACCTGTATGGATCCTACCCACAATCCTCGGCCCTCACCTGTATGGATCCTACCCACAATCCCCGGCCCTCACCTGTATGGATCCTACCCACAATCCCCGGCCCTCACCTGTATGGATCCTACCCACAATCCCCGGCCCTCACCTGTATGTATCCTACCCACAATCCCCTGCCCTCACCTGTATGTATCCTACCCACAATCCCCTGTCCTCACCTGTATATACTCTACCCACAATCCCCGGCCCTCACCTGTATGTATCCTACCCACAATCCCCTGCCCTCACCTGTATGTATCCTACCCACAATCCCCTGCCCTCACCTGTATGTATCCTACCCACAATCCCCGGCCCTCACCTGTATGTATCCTACCCACAATCCCCGGCTCTCACCTGTATGGACCAAAACTACCCACAATCCCCTGCCCTCACCTGTATGGATCCTACCCACAATCCCCGGCCCTCACCTGTATGGATCCTACCCACAATCCCCGACCCTCACCTGAATGGATCCTACCCACAATCCCCTATCCACAATCCCCGGCCCTCAACTGTATGTATCCTACCCACAATCCCCTGCCCTCACCTGTATGTATCCTACCCACAATCCCCTGCCCTCACCTGTATATATCCTACCCACAGTCCCCGGCCCTCACCTGTATGTATCCTACCCACAATCCTCTGCCCTCACCTGTATGTATCCTACCCACAATCCCCTGCCCTCACCTGTATGTATCCTACCCACAATCCCCGGCCCTCACCTGTATGTATCCTACCCAAAAATCCGCCCTCCCTGTATATATCCTACATCCCCGGTCCCCTGAAAAGGGATCCTACCCACAATCCCCGGCTCTACCTATAAATCCTACCCACAATCCCCCCCCCTCACCTTAATACTCTACCCCACAATCCCCCCCTCACCTGTAGGTTTTCCTACCCAAATCCCCGCCCTCACCTTATGGATCCTACCCAAATTTCCCGGGCCCCCTCACCTGTATGGACCTACCCACAATCCTCGGCCCTCACCGTAGGACCCACCCCAATCCCCGGCCCCACCTATGATCCTCCCCCCAATTTCCCCGGCCCCACCTGTAGGGATCCACCCACAATCCCCGGGCCCCCCCTGATGTATCTTAACCCACAATCCCCGCCCCCCACCTGTATGAAACCCCACAATCCCCTGTCCCCCTGTAAAACCCCCCCAAACAACCCCCCGGCCCTCACCTGTATGTATCCTACGCACAATCCTTGCCCCACCTTATGTATCCTACCCCAATCCTCTCCCTCCCTTTATGTTCTGCCCCAATCCCCGGCCCTCTCTGAGTATCCCCCCAATCCCGGCTCTAACCTTAGGACCAAAACACCCACAACCCCCGCCCTCACCTGGGGGTCCTCCCACAATCCCCGCCCCCACCTGTTTTGGGTCCTACCCACAATCCCCGACCCTCCCCCTTGGACCCTACCCACAATCCCCTACCACAACCCGGCCCACAACGTATAATCCTACCCACAACCCCCCCTCACCGTATTTTCCACCCCACCCCCCGCCCTCACCTGTATTATCCTCCCCAACCCTGCCCCCTGAGTATCCTACCCAAACCCCTCCCCCCTGTAAAATCCTACCCACAGTCCCCGGCCCTCACCTGTATATCCTCCCCACAACCCCTGCCCTCCCCTGTATGTACCTCCCCACAACCTCTGCCCCACCTTAGTATCCACCCCAATCCTCTCCCTCACCGTATTCCTACCCACAACCCGGCCCTCCCTTAGTATCCTACCCACTCCCCGGCCCCCCTGTAGTATCCTCCCCCCAACCCTGCCCTCACCTTTATGGTCCACCCACAACCCCCGGCCCTCACCTTATATATCCTCCCCACAGTCCCGGCCCTCACTGTATTATCCCCCCAAAATCCTCTGCCCTCACCTGATGTATCCTCCCACAATCCCCACCCTCCCCTTTAGGGACCTACCCCAAAATCCCCGCCCTCACCTGTATGTACCCTACCCACAATCCCTGCCGCACCTTAAAATGGTTCCTACCAAAATCCCCACCCCTCACCTATGTATCAACCCACAACCCCGGCCCTCACCTGTAGCCTACCCCAATCCCCGCCGTACCTGTAGGATCCTACCCACAACCCCAGCCCTCACCAAAAAGTTCATCCCCACAATCCCCTCCCTCACCTGTAGTCCCCTACCCACAATCCCCCCCCCTCATCTTATTACTCTACCCAAAATCCCCCCCCCCTTATTTTAACCTCCCCCACAAGCCCGCCCTCACCTGTATTATCCTACCCAAAACCCCCGGGCTCTCCCCGAAAACCCAAAACTCCCCACAACCCCCTCCCCCCCTTTAGGATCCTACCCACAATCCCCCCCTCACCTGTATGGATCCACCCCAATCCTCCCCCCTCACCTGTATGGACCACCCAAAATCCTCGCCTCACCTTATGGATCCTACCCACAACCCCCGGGCCCTCACCTGTAGACCCACCCACAATCCCCGCCCTCACCTGTATGGATCCTACCCAAATCCCCGGCCCTCCCTGTATGTTTTAACCCCACAATCCCCTGCCCTCCCCCTTGAATCCTACCCACAATCCCCTTTCCCACCTTATATATCTACCCAAATCCCCGCCCCTCACCTGAATTTACCTACCCACAATCCTCTGCCCCACCTGTATTTTCCACCCACAATCCTCTGCCCTCCCCTTATGTACTCTCCCACAACCCCCGGGGCCTCATCTGAAATATCCACCCACAATCCCCGGCTCTAACCCGTAGGGACCAAAACTACCCACAATCCCCTGCCCTCACCTGTATGGATCCTACCCCAACCCCGGGGCCCTCCCCTGTATATCCTCCCACAATCCCCGCCCTCACCAAAGGATCCTACCCCAATCCCCTATCCACAACCCTGGCCCTCAACTGTAAGTATCCTCCCCACAATCCCCTCCCCACCTTATGTTCCTCCCACAATCCCCTCCCTCACCTTATATATCCTACCCACAGTCCCCGGCCCCCACCTTATGTATCCTACCCACAATCCTCTGCCCCACCTTTATTATCCACCCACAACCCCCTGCCCCACCTGTATGTATCCTACCCACAATCCCTGGCCCTCACCTGTATGTATCCCCCCAAACCTCGCCCTCCCTTTAAAAACCTACCCACGTCCCCCCCCCTCCCTGTATTTTACCTACCCACAACCCCCCCTGCCCTCACCTGTAGGATCCTCCCCACAATCCCCTGGCCCTCCCTGAATTCCAACCCACGTCCCCGCCCTCACCTGTATGTATCCACCCACAATCCTCTCCCCTCACCGTATGATCCTCCCCACAATCCCCGCCTTCACCTTATGTATCCACCCCAATCCCCGGCCCTCCCTTTTTTACCCCCAAATCCCCGGCCCTCACCTTTTATGTATCCTACCCACAATCCTCTGCCCTCACCTGTATGTACTCTGCCAACAATCCCCAGCCCCACCTGTATGTATCCTACCCACAATCCCCGGCCCACCTATGGCCAAAACTACCCCAAAACCCCTGCCTCACCTGTATTTTCCTACTCACAACCCGCCCTCCCTGTATGTGCCCCACCCACAATCCCCGGCCCCACCTGTATTACCCTACCCACAATCCCCGGCCCTCACCTGTATGACCTACCCACATCCCCGGCCCTCACCGTATTTTCCAAACCCCCACAGTCCCCCCC
>JAODAL010043281.1:0-33992 GCA_025379985.1 Phyllomedusa bahiana | reverse complement strand
CAAAAAAAAAAAAACAGGCAGACACAACCTACGTATTGTGTCCACTTAGAGCACAAAGTTCTTTTGTATCACCTCATCCTGTACCATGGAGGGGCCAGCTCCCTGAGTCTAAGATAAGGAATACAGAATCACTCTGAAACCAGAGGATGTGGCCCCCTTAGGTCGTAAATTAAGCAAGTGAAGGCTGTATGCTTGAGAGCTAAAAAGAGGTATGCAAGCCTGTGTGATTATAGCTTGTGATACAACAATGGAAATTATAATTATTTAATATACAAGAAATGGAAATTATGACATCAAATAGTCACATATTTCACTAGCATTACACCCATATGCTGTTTCTACACAGGGGCCTTCAACTGTCTTTTTGCTGCCCTCTGTGCAGTCTTTAAAGCCTTTTGCAAAGAATTGACTATCTGCCATTGCATTTTCTCACTCCTAAATTTAATAATATATGTAGCTAAAGGTTAAGTCCATGTTGATGTCCAAGTACTCATGGAGAAGGCTTTGTCCAAGTGAAAAAACTCAACACAGCAAGGTAGGGATAACTGCTATAAGCAATGAAGACCACCAGCAGCAAACAGTAGAAGTGGATTTCATTCGAGTAAGAATTTAAAGCTAAGAGTTGTCAACCACAACATTGTTTATCCTTAGGATTTGTAGAGGATTAGTTAGTGTGCTTAGCTTAAACGTTTTCTTAGGCTTAAAAGGTTTTTTTCACCATGCAGTTTCAGAGCCACAGCCAGCTTTAGAATCACATACGCTGTTCAGACTGTGGAAAGGTCTATAGCAGTGATTGACATATCAGCTCTCCCAGTCCTAGCTATTCCTGTTCCAGTGACAGTGAGTACCAAGAGATTTATAAAGTGTAGTACTTAGGCTACAGAACTCTAAAGAGTGTTTATTTAGCTAAATGAAAAGCTTTTAAGATCTGTTACTAGAGATAAGACTCTGCAGTAGGTGACTCACTATGGTCTGAGGGAATTAGTGACGGCAGCTTAGAACAATGAGCGATAAGAGAGAGAGGAGAGAGGTGGAGAGATAGATGGTCATAACCAGAGAAACCTGTGTGCTCCAAGAGGAGATATAATCTTCTTTATCTCGTGACCAAAGATAAATCAACAAAGCAATGTATTTAGAAAAAGTCTTCAATTATCTGTCACCACATGTTAAAAGTTAACCATTTTAGTGAAAAAATACCATCAAAAGGGATACAGGTTTTGAACAGACCATATGACATTTTTAATGGGAAGGCAGCACTTGACCAGAGGCCCTGTTAGCATACATGATGTCCTCCAGCAACAAATCCAAATACATGGTTTGCCAAAATTTTTACCAGCTAAGTTGGAGCATCAGTTCTAGAGGAGATATACTTTATGCTTGGTGGGGTTCTCTTAAAAAGACAACCTAGGATGTTATTGTGCGATGCCTTTACTAGGGGATCAGACAACATCAAGGGTGCAGACATGGCCCACTGGTATACATTTTGTAGTTGGCCTTGTATATAAATATCAAAGATCTAATGCTAATTCCAGTGATAGAATTTGATTAGGTAGAAACCGCTCCTACAAAGGATTACTGTGGTTTTGAGAAGTTAGATTCAAATTAATGGTGTGAAGAGAACTCTTTAAAACCCTACAAAAAGGTTTGGACGTTTCTTCATAGTGAGCTGAGGTTTTAGTTCCCAGTGTAAGCTTCAGTTAGTGGCCACTGCTAGGACACAACAGAAGCAATGTAGACCATACGTGAAGGTGAGACAGAAGAAGGGCTTCAGAAAGAAACTGACTTAGGCACAAACAAACACCAATAAAGACTGGGCTATAATGCAAAACATAGAAAACCAAATAACTACAACCATCACCTACACAAATACAACCCCATGTAATGTAAAAAAAACGATTTTATTAGTCAATGAGACATAAAATACAGATAGCTCACAATAAACAAACAATACACAGTACCAGGATACAGAAGGCAACAGGACGAAGCTGCTGTGAAGCGCGCGTTGGGTGTCTGTGGCGCAGTGTTTGGTCTGTACTTACTATCATACACATATTTGGGTGTTCTATTATTGTTCATCATTTTGATTATATATATATGCTGAGCGTGTTATTTGCTTCATCATTGGTATTTGTTCTACTGTTTAGGAGGTGTTTTCTTCACTTACATTGCTTATACCAGTATACCCCGGTCCTTATCAGCCACTCAGCATATCCAGGGCGTCTATACTTGTTGTCAGCCATTTTACCCAGCGCCTTCTGTATTCTGGTACTGTGCATTGTTTGTTTATTGTGTTCTATTTGTATTTTATGTCTCCTTGACTAATATTTTTTCTTTTCACATTCCATGGGGTTGATTGTGTTCGTGTAGGCGATAACTGTTGTGAAACATGAAACAACATATAGCCAAAGTAAGGCTATGCCTACACGGCATTGGACAAAAAACTCACTTAAAGGGAACCTGTCACATAGTTTATGCCCCCCTTGCTGAGGGCAGCATAAGCTAGTGTCAGACCTGCTGTTTCCAGCGCTGTGTCCCTTATTCTGTAATATTTACCCCTCAAATCTTATTCATGAGCAGGTGTTAGTTCCATCCACCAAAGGCTAGCTCCGCCCACTGACAGTTATTCACATGTTTCTACATATTCAAAGTAATAAGTTTGTCAGTTGAGGTGGGCGGTGCTAGCCTCCGATTGGCCGGGTTTGAAAAAAACTGACTCTCTGTAGGACTCTTCGAATGACTCTTCTGGCTGAAAACTGCAGATTTGAGTATTAAGTACACGAAAACGACAGCACCTTACAGAATAAGGGACACAGTGCTGGAAACAGCAGGTCTGACACTAGCTTGTGCTGTCCTCAGCCAGGGGGGCATAATCTATGTGACAGGTTCTCTTTAAAACGAAATCCTACAAATGTTCATAAACAGAGTTTTTTTTTTTGTCCACTGCCTATCAAAATCTACTGAAAAAACAACCGTTTTTTGGCGCATTTTACTTTTTTTTAGCGTGCTTTTTTTGCAGAAATGCTCAGCATTAGAATTGCTATGGATTTCTTTTAAAAAAAAAGTGCCAAAAAACATCCAACGCTTTACATAGACTCAAATAGTAAATTATCTGCCCTGCTCTGGCGTTTTTTGCAAAATCAAACAGAAATGAAAAACATTCTGTGGAGACAACAGAATGCTTTTACTATTAACCCCTTAACTTCTGCCCGCCGATTTTTTACATCGGGCGGTGCAGGTCGTTCGTCTGCAGCGATGTTTTTTGCCGTTGCTGCAGGTATTGGGGTTTGTGTCGCCTGGTGCCGCAGCAGCGCTGAAAACAGAGCTGTACTTCACAGCCCTGTTCCCAGCACAGCCTCTGCAAGCACCGGGGAACAGTGGAAACCTCTGCTCAATGTTGCTTAACCCTTTGATTGCCCTGGTTCATGACCGCTGTATAATCATATGGTTTCCCTGCTCTGTCGTATGATTGGGCCCCCGATGACACGACAGAGCCCGGAGAATGACTGCACAGTCAGACCTGGAGACCTAGAGTAGTCTCAGGGCTGTCTGTATAACAGGCCAGCAATCAGGGCACACTGTGTACTGCCCTGACTGCTGACTGTGTCAAACTGACACAGATTATAATGTATTAGCATATGTGAATATGCTAATACATTGCTAAGTGTAAAAAAAAAAATGTAAAACGGTTATCCCTTTGTGGGATTTAAAAAAAAAAAAAAATAGTAATACAAAGTGTAGAAAAAAATAAATAAAATAAAAATAAATATTTAATAAAAAAAAATTGTGCATACATTACATGCAAAAAAAAACCTACATATATTAGGTATCCACACAGGTATAATAACCTGTAGAATTAAACTAACAAGTCATTAAGTGTGAAATGTAAATGGTGTAAAATAAAAATAAAAAAAAATGGAAAAAAAATTCTGCAATAATTTATAAGTGAACTTCAACTATTCCCCCAACGTGTCCCAAATAAAATGAGGCCTCATACAACTGCATCATTGAAAAAAATTAAAACGTTATGACTGTTGAAACGTAAGAAGGCAAAAACTAAAAAAATGTGCTGGACATTAAGTATTTTTTAGATGTTCGGCTTAAGGAGTTAAAGGAGTTGTCTCACTACATTGATTCATTCTTTTTTCTTGGTTTCATTTTGAATTCAGGGGTGTGTTTATTGGTTTCTACTAGGCTGCAGTAGAAGCCAGGTCTGTAGCTATAGCAACCAGTGCTGGCAGAGATCAAACAGGTCTGTAGCTATAGCAACCTGAGGAGCTGATGCAGCCCATACAAGAGGGGATATCTGGAAATAGGTAGGACACTGTTAATGGACATATATTGCAAAGTGATTTATTTTTACAAGATCTTTAACATAAAGAGGAATTCTTGTAGTGAGACAACCCCTTTAAAGTCTATGGGACCTGTTTTCAGTCGTTTTTTCAGCAGTTTTAGAAAATGAAAAACACTGGAAAAACAACTAAAAATGTCAGTGCAGTGGAGACATAGCCTAAAGGGCCGTTCACACGGCTTATTGCAGGGACGGATTGCAGCTGTATTGCGCTGCAGTACGGCTGGAATCCGCCCCAGCCATTACGGGAATCCACAGTTCTCATAGAGAACTATGGATTCCGTCTCTCCTCCCCGCGCGGCGAAGTGACATGTTCATTATCCCGGCGGGATACGCATCGTGGATAATGAAAGTCTATGGGGCCGGCGGGCAGCACCCCCGCCCCTTACTCAAGCCGTAATTGCGGGCGAAATCCATGTGAAACGGCCCTAACAGTTATAGCACCCAAGGCTCAGCCGCTAAATAGACAATAACATAGTCATCAACAAGAAACTTTAAATAGGGTGGCGTGAATATCGAGGTCTGAATACAACCAATAATACAATAGAAGTCTAGATTCATGAAGACTGAAGATCAGAAAATAGAGGCTATAGCTAAATTGGTTTGGCTAATGACTCATTCCAAGGCGAGATTGGTACTGGATGGAGGAAAGGCAAGTAGCATAAGAGATCTGGGTAGAAAGACCTCATCCAGGGAGGCTAATATTCATTATTAACCTACATTAATGGATGACATATAGAAGGTTTGAAACATTCAAACCAACACTTCTCTGTATTACACTGAAGGGGAACCTACATCTTTGGTGGGCTCTTTGCAGTGTTATTTTCCTTGGAATCTTCCTAAACCGTTGACCAACTTGTATTTCACTTTTGTGGATATTTTGTGTTACTGACATTTTATGTTGTTCTATATGGAGCCTCTTTCAAACTTTAGTGGGCTGCTCTTGGACATGAACTACAGTTTATTCCCACTCGGATGTTAGGAGGATATGACCTCAAAGCTTAGGTTGCACATGGACGTATTACAGCCCTATACAACTTCTGAGCTGTAGGTGGCCATAATAGGTACCCTTAGACTGCAATGGGGTCCTACTGTATCTTTTTGCCTTTAAGGCATACTATGTCAAGGCCAGATTACAGGGAGCCTCTACTACCAACAAGATATTACACTATTATTGGGGGCACTCGGCATATGGTCATATTTTAATGGCCACTAATATGTTTAGGGACATAAGCTATGCGGTCCAATTTTTTAGGATAGTATAGCTGTAACATATACATTTCAAACAGCATACCTTGTGATAAAGACACCTGGACCTTCCTTAGCATCTTATTTTGTGCTAGGGAAGGTATAGGTGTCTTGTGATTGATGGAAGATCCAACCGATTATCATGAACATTTTATTTGTAAAACCCTTGTATTAGTGAATTCAGAGGTCTAGTAGCGCCTCTCTACAGTACAGTGCAGCTGTACATATCCTGTACAACTCTTAGATGTATTAGGGAGGTGCATGCAGTGATTGGTGGTCTATAGGGCCTCTCTACAGTACAGTACTACATATCCTGTACAGCTCTTACATGTATTAGTGAGGTGCATGCAGTGATTGGTGGTCTAGTAGCTCCTCTCTACAGTACAGTGCAGTACTACATGTCCTGTACTGCTCTTACATGTATTAGTAAAGTGCATGTAGTGATTGGTGGTCTATAGTGCTTCTCTACAGTACAGTGCGGTCCTGTACTACATGTCCTGTACTGCTCTTACATGTACTAGTGATGTGTGTTCTGTCTTCTTACACTTGATCACTGTGTGTATTCCGACATCCAGCTAAACCTTCTCCTATGTTTCCAATAAATCCAAACTTTGTTCTGAACTTTTAACTCTTTTTATTAGTTAACAGCTTGAACATGAGTTAATGGATAAGGCATGGAGTTGACAGGAAGAGTTATGTGGTAAAACTACAAACAATGCAGAAAACACAGATGTCAGTGATCAGCATGACAGCCTGATAATTACATTTATAGTACACTCTTAGTACAGGAGCACATGGCAAGAAACATGGCTGCCTAAACATGTGAGCACATGGGATAGACAATACATGAGGTACCCGGATAATAACTGCACTCTATTAACAGTTTTTATAATACACTAACATCACAGCATACTGATCAAACTCGTACCAGCTATGCTAAGTCGGAGAAATGGATAAAGATGAGTGTGCACAGGAGAACAGTGGAGTGTGATTGACTCTGTCCAGATTCTGCTCTGAAATGGCCTTCTTCTTCCCAGCATGCACATCACCTGTGACAATCAGTCTCCCAGAATTCTCTGCGTCTTAAAGTGGATCTGTAACACTTATATAAGCAATGTACAACTTTTGGGCCAGCAGATGCACTATTACATCAAGCATTGCAATACCGTGGCTATATGGCCAAATTCTTTCAACCCTGCTAGACAGAACATACCCACGCCTGACATCAACTGAGTCACCACTTGGCTCTTTGGGAGAAAACACAGAAAGAGTTCTGCACTCGCCTGAGAAATAGTTTGCCTCTCTCCGAGCTTCCATACCTTTGATCTCGGCTTTGCGTACATTCCCATCTTTGCTTGGGAACTTTAGAACAAACGGCCCTTGGTGCATTACTTGGATGTGGTGATGTTGTACAAGCAGAGTTGTGACATGATGAGTACCTGGAATTAAAAAAAGTTGTTTTTTCCATAAATTCCACTTTGGCTTCTGAAGACGGCCTCTCAATTCTGATCAGCCCATCTTGGTCGAATAATTGGGTGTCGAGCTTGCTCAAAGTAGACTGTCTTTCTAGAAACAGGTTCCCTTGTCATGTGTGTCTAGTTCTTTAGCATAAACATTCACTTTGTATGATGTTGAAATATCAAGTCCTTGGATCTTTCTAGTTTGGGGAACTGGTGAAAGCTATGTTTTGCAATGTATGCCTCTCTCTCCTTGCAGTTTTTTATTCCGTCTCTATATATCTCAGTCACTTCTAAGTCCTAGCTTAGTGTGAGTTAAACAAGCAATAGCACGAAAGCGACTTTCCAGGGTATGAGATCTTTCTTCCTGCTGAAACGATGGAATTCGAGTCAGTGTTCAGATGTCCCTTAACGCAGTACAGATACTTGATGCGGATTCGTCGTTGTCCATCTGGCTCTAATCATTAAACGTGTCAGGTTTCCGATAGTGCAAGACGTGAACGGTTCAGGAATGCAGGACAACGTAAACTCATGTTGTGTCTTTCGGTGGTTCGGGTGACAACTGACTGTTGCGTGGTTCCCGCGTTTTTGATGCGTGGGTACATAGTGCCACTGTTTGGGACTAAGTGATCCTCCTATCCTCACACTCTGTTGCAGACATAGACATAAAAGCGTCGTGTATCCGTTACAGATGAATCCTAGGACCGACCTTGCAAAGTCTGTGTAGAACTCACTTCCATGTGAGTTCCAGGGTTCAGTCCTGTTGTTATGAGTTCAGCCAACTCCCTGCAAGCCCAGCACACAGAGTTTCCAATCTGGGATATTGTGTGTACAACGGAGTGGGCGCCAACTTTGTCCGGCTTCATTACGAGTCCTATATGACATTGGTCTTTGACATCTATAGTTTTTTTAGATATGCCACTGCTGCATTCGCTTTGACTGAGGCATCACAGAAATTACAAAGTGCTTTGCAATTGTTGACTTCTTAGAATGGCACGAAGCATACGGTCCGTGTCACATGAAGACTGACAAAGCTCCAGAGGACATCTTCCAACGTGCCCACAAGTCTCTTTTCTCCGTGGGGAGTGGGTCATCCCAGTCAGCTGTGTCTTGGTGAAGGTCTCTTAAACATCCAATTACCTTGGATAGAGACAGGAGCTACGAATCCCAGAGGATCGTATAAACTGTTTATGGCGATACAATACACCTCCTGCGTGTTTAAGGCTTTTCTTCCTTGTTTACTTGGAAGGTGAAAGCAGCTGCCTTTAGAATCCCAGAGCACCCAAGGCTCTTTTCGGCCATAGGAAGGGAGTCACAGCATAGGATCCAAGTCCTTTGAGATCTGCCGAGTGGTCTAGAGAGGGAAAAGCCTCCATAAGTTCTCAGCTGCTAGAAAGCAGATCTTGTGCAACCTTCAAATTGGATAGAGCAAGCATATCTTGAGCCCTTTTGAAAGACTGATTGCTGCATTTCTTAGTGGTTTGTTGAGATTTCAAGCAGTCATCAACCTAGAAGTCCTTTTCACACGAATGATCTAGCATCCGACCCGTACTTATTTGCTTCACCCTCTCTGGCTGAAATGTCTGAGACCATAGATGGCGACTGCTGGGGAAGGACTTTTCCTCCCCAAAGAACGTGCACTCATCATCCGTTACTCTAATTGATGTCTTTACAGGGTTTTGTTACGGTAACCAGAAGAACCTCAAGAAGTTTCTGTGTTCTTCATTGACGAGAAAGCAGTGAACATCTTTTATATATCAGCCATAAATGCCACAGCACTCTGCGGAAACGTAAAATCACTTCTAGAAGTCTGTTTGTTGAGGTCTGGGCTGACAGTAGGACATCATTGAGTGAGACACCTTAACACCTTTGCCCACTTGATCAAATACTACTTCTCTTATCCTGACCTGGTTTCATTGGATGATAAACGCCAAATATGGGTAGGTACCAACAACTCTTCAGAGTCTTGAAGCGCTGGTGCAATCTCTGCATGCTGGTTTGGAATATCTTCTCCATGAAGGCAAAGAAGTGTTTTTCTTTGTCTCTAGTGAACTCTGGAGTTTTCTGTCTGAGAGAGACAAATCGACCATAACACTTTTCTCTGTTGTTGGTAAGCATGGTCTCTGGGTTTTTAAATGGCAAATGTGCAATCCAACTTTTTTGACCTCATCTTTACTATTTCTCGATCCATTATGTCCAAGAACAGCCTGTCTTCTAATGGACCATCGCTACCCTGATTGTCTCTCTTTGTTTTCTGTGGGAAAACTGTGCACCCTATGTGGTATTGCTCACCGTCACAACGTGGTCTTCACATGAAGGGTCTGTGAACGGGGCAAGGTAGGGAATCCTGTGTTGGGAAATCCTTTACCAGGAAACTACTCAGACAAGTTGGAAGAGAGAAGGACGTCCCGCTTTTTCAAGTGTACTAGTGGATCATACTGTTGACTGGAGGTCAGCTTGTTGCTCCTCCTAGACAGACATCCTCCTATGGATGACCCATCCTAGGTCTAGTCTCTTGGCGTAAGGAGGCATTCTGAGGTCCATTATCTGCACTCAAAGCCTTATGGACTCAGTGAGTATATCTCTCCCAAGGAGTAATACAATCTCGGTGCACTTTCTGGGTCCAGCTCTGGTATAGGTGACTATAACGCTCAAATGGGGGTGAAATGCAGCTACATCCGTTTTAGTATCTCTGACCTGTTTTCGGGAATCTGATTGCACTCCAGTATTGTTGGCAGAGACAAACAGGTTTGGCCATGCATGGACCCCAACTTTGTACCCGGTTGCTTCCTCACCCGCCGTCCGACAGTACCTGCACATGTCCTTAAATGATTAAGGAGAGCTGGCCCTTTGATGCCAAAGGTGTTCAAAGAATGGAGGACTTAGCGTAGAGACCATGTTGCTCTGATCGTCTACGATTGCATATATCTTGATTGCCGTTTTCTCTGTGCCTGCTTGTAGACTCTGACAGGGCAGATTTTAGAACAGGACCTTCCTCCTACAAGTCCCTTGCCTACTCCCGTACACTGAGTAGGTGACTACCAAGGGAGTCTCTACGTCGTGTCTGTCTCTTTACTAACACAACTCTTCGCCTGTGATGGTACCTTGTGAGGGCATCCGTGGTGTAGAGCTGTGATGGTGTTTCTGTGCCTGCCACTATGCCTCTGCATTTCACAATGGCCTTCGCAGTTCCTGGCGAAGTGCGATGTTGTGTGGCTGGCACCTGAACAGATGTTGTTCTCCTTGAGAAGCTCTTGCGGACCTCGTAGATGCTTCTCCTGAAATACTCTGCAATTTAATAGAGGATGGTGGTTTTCCTGTTGAGGGTACAATGCTTGCTGAGGTCCATAGGGCTGTTATCCCCTCTGGGGGGACTTAGAGGGCCTGTATGAAAAAACCTGAGAAAGTAACATTAAGTTTTGTAGACTGCACTGATGTTTTTTAGAGTTTGACCCTCAGGGGCAGTGTTACATGACATAGTAAAATCAAAACTGGGATCATTTTCTTGATTACCTTGCCTGTTCAGAAACAAAATCTACAAACACTTTGGAAAGAGGAGAAATGGTACATTTGATCTTTTATAACAGAACCGTGCAGAATCCATTTCTCCTGCAAGTTTATAAGGAAGTCTTTTGTAAGCAATTGGATTAACCAAAACGCCCTGGCGGTTATCTAAGAACGCTAAAACCCTGTAGATCACCTTCTGCCCTGAGCAACCATACCCCTCCGATTAACATGTCACTCAGCTCTCTGAGCTTCTGTACCCCTTGTTTGCTACTCTGGGAAAGTTATAGAGTCTCTTATATAAACGATCTTCTACCGCTTCTATGGACCCAGAGCATTCATCAAGTCTCTTCTCCCACACCATCCTTAAGCCTGTGACAGGGTAGTTTAGTTAATGTCTCTGAGTCTTTTAGTGTGTTTCAGCAGACTACGCTTCCGAAGCCACTTTGCATGAGTTCTAATTCCTCGCTACAGGGAAAGGACTAAACCTCTGATGGCATTCTGAAAGGAGGTACCCATGCTCGTAACACTCAGGAACGATCATTTGAACTTTACAAGTCCCTGTTGTAACCACTCGCCTTCGAAGGAATGTTAGCAAAGTTCATGAGCCTGGGTTAGGTGTCTAAACGAGCTGGTACCATTGTCATGTGATGTAAGGCGTATCATCATACTTTAGTGGGTCTTCTGGCTTAGATAGTCAGTATAATACCGGTTCTGAAGCAAGGTGTTCCCTTTAATGGGCGGGCGAAGGTCGTATCTTCTGTTCAGCAAATGGCGGTTGTAGTTGTTGTCACTTTGTTGCACACCTTCCAGCTTGAAGGTACTGTGGTTCCAGGTAGGATCTCTGGTAATCTGTTGTAGGCTGGTTGATGAATTTGTGATGGTTTGTCCCATCTGTTCTGGAATGCTGGTGGACGTATTCTGAGACGCACTGTGCTGTATCCTGATGCTCTAGGTCTGCGCTGCAAAGGATGATTTTACTTTTGCAGCTTCGGCTTCAGCACGAGCGAGAGCAGCCATTTCGTTTATTGAAGTCTTGCTACAGCGGCTTGCATAGGAACCATTGTCTTGATGAAGATGCTTCTTGGCTAGCAGACAATGTGTCTGTTGCGGACTGCAATCTGGATAGGACGGATTATCATCGTAGTCTGGATTGGCACTTCACATGCTGGTGGATACTCACTCGTCCTCCGACAATATGGCAGCCGCTGCAATAGTCTTTGCCGTGTGATACTATGTGAAGTGATGGCGGCTCCGTATAGTCTGATCCACTATCGCTTGTGACGACAGCTGTTTTACTGTTTCTTGTCTTTCGTACACTTGGTCACTGTGTGTATTCCGTCATCCAGCTAAACCTTGCTCCTATTGTTTTCCAATAAATCCAAACTTTTGTTTTTGAACTTTTAACTCTTTTATTAGTTAAAAACAGCTTGAAACGTGATGAATGGATAAGGCATGGAAGTTTTGACAGGAAGAGTTAGTGGTAAAACTACAAACAATGCAAAAACACAGTGTCAGTGATCAGCATGGACAGCCTGATAATTACATTTATAGTACAACTCTTAGTACAGGAGAGCACATGGGCATAGGAAACATGGCTGCCTAAACATGAGAGCACAATGGGAAGACGAATACATGAGGTAGCCCGATAATAACTGAGCACTCTAACTATTAACAGTTTTTATAATATCACAACATCACAAGCATACTGATCCAAACTCTTAACGGCTTATGCTAAGTCGAGAAATGGATAAAGAATGAGTGTGCACAGGAAACAGAGTAGTTTGACTGACTTCTGTCCAGATTCTTGCATCTGAAAATGGTCTTTCTTCTTCCCAGCATGCACTTCACCTGTGACGGGGGAAATCATTCTCCCAGAATTCTCTGCAGTCTTAAAGTGGATCTGTAAACACTTATATAAAGCACTGTACAACTTTGGCCAGCAGATGGCACTATTACAACAAGCATTGCATACGTGGCTATATGGCAATATTCTTTCAACCCTGCTAGACAGAACAATGTGCATGCAGTGATTGGCAGCCTAGTAGCTCCTCTCTACAGTACAGTGCAGTACTACATGTCCTGTACTGCTCTTACATGTATTATTTAAAGGTGCAGGCAGGATTGGTGGCTTATTTGACTCTCTACAGTACAGTGCGGTACTTCATGTCCTGTACTGCTCTTACATGTATTAGTGAGGTGCAGGCAGTGATTGGTGGTCTATAACGCCTCTCTACAGTACAGTGTGGTACTACATGTCCTGTACTGCTCTTACCAGGATGAGTGGCTCATTTGGGTACCAGGTGAGGCCCTTTTTTCAAGTACATTTGGCCTCTTTTTTTAAAAAGTTGTCTTACAATAGGACTATCTTTATTGTTTATAGACCGCAATCAGAGTGCAGGTTAAATTTCTTATACAGCTCTATAAAATGTAAAGCTGCACTCTGATTGGTTGCTATGGGCAATAAAGACAGTCTTACTGAGACAGTTTGGATAAATGAGACCCACTGGAGCAGAGTTATCAATACTATCTAACTCCTAGGCTAGGTCTACACAACACGGGTTTTCCGTAGAATTTTCAGTGGATTCAGTATTTTGAATCCACCGAAAATCCAACGGTACCCTGTGCTTCATAGACAGCAATAAAACATCTGTGCAGTTGTCTACACAGCACAGATTTGTTACTGTCGGTTTTAAAATCCGGCGGAATGTGCAACATGTAGATTGGCCGGATTGACGGTGGATTCCCGTACATTCAATGTATGGGGCCAACGGCAAATCTGAAAACCGACAGCAGCTTTTGCGCAAATCTGCGCCAAAGTTCGCGGCCCTGCGAGTGTCAAAATGCCGTCTGATTTTGGACACCATTTTGAAATTTGTTGTGTGGACTTAGCCTTAGACAGTGTAAGCTTAGACTAGCCAGTCTTACAATGCATCACATTTAACAGAGCATTGATAAATCCAGCCCATGTTTAAACTGTCTAGTCTAACTTCAGACCTCCTACTTAATGCCACTAATTGCAGAAAGATTTTGCCGCATGGTGTTGCATGCTAAACCACGCCCTTTTCCCAATAAGTCACACACCCTTTTAATGAGGCCATGCCTCTTTTGTCGTACAAGGCGCAGAAACTGTCTAAAACTCATAATGGCGTACATGCTTTACCCCACCTTTAGTTCAATGCTTCATTTTCTTTAGACTCCATTTTACATTACGTCGATGACATTTTTGGGCTTCAGAACCAGTTACCAGTTTACCATAAAGTTATGGTTTCAACATACAATGACTGCCCTGGAACAAACTGATATTGTATGTTGAGGGATCTTTGTATTCTGTGTCAGGCCGGGTTTATCTGCAATTCCTCTTCATAAAGTCCATGTATGCATATACAGCTGCATTGCTGCATATAGAATCACTGAAGTGTGGATAAGACTACAGCAGAGAGCAATGCTTGCCGTGTGCTCCGCTTCTTGCAGCCCACACACAGCAGATGAAGATGCTAATGAGCTATAATTGTTCTTCTGAGAGAAATTATCACAGAACTGATTACATAAAGCAAAGAGGGGGGTTAGAGATTGCCGCCTGATAGAACATCCTAGTGAGTAAACATAACTAACCCTGTGCCCTCTGATGCCGAGGGCAGCGCTCTCCAGAGGAACATCCGTGACCCATTTGTCATCTACACATGCATCATTATTCCTGGTACTCTGCATAAAAGATTACAATGCCCTTCAGCTTCACACACAGAATGAATGCTTTAACCTCTTCAGCGCTAAACTTATAGGGTATTTGCTGCTGAACTTTTCTCTACATTTCACAGTCAATGTAAAACATACTATATGGCTAAAAGGATGTGAACATCTGACCATCACACCTATATGCAGTGCTGGACAGGGGTGCCTACGGCCCACCAGTGACATTAAATTCTGGGGGCCCATTTGTGGAGTTGCTTCCAGGGCCCATCAGTGGAGTTAATTCTGCTGCCTTACCCGATAGTTACTGTAAATGACTGTACATACCTCTTAGACGCTGCCTTTCTTTCAGCCTTACTGCTTCTCCCAAGGATGCATATGCAGTTTAACCCCTTAAGCCGAACGCCTAAAAAGTAGTTAATGACCAGAACTTTTTTAGTTTTTGCCTCCTTGCGTTTCAACAGTTGTAACTTTTTTTTTTTTTCAGTGATGCAGTTGTGTGAGGCCTCGTTTTATTCAAGACGAGTTGTACTTTATGGGGGAATAGTTTAAGTTCACTTGTAAATAAATGCAGAATTTTTTTAAATTTTTTTTTTTTACACCATTCACATTTCATACTTAATAACTTGTTAGATTAATTCTACAAGTTATTACGGTTGTATGGATACCTAATATGTGTAGGTTTGTTTTGTGTGTGTAATGTATGCACAATTATTTTTTATTAAATATTTATTTTCATTTTATTATTATTTTTTTATTATTTTTTTAACACTTTTTGTTTTTTACTTTTTTTTATTTAATCCCATGAAGGGATAACTATGTTATTTTTTATTTATTTTTTTAAACTTAGTAATTTATTAGCATATATGCTAATGCATATATCTGTGTTAGTCTGACACAGGCAGTGATCAGGGCAGCTCACAGTCTGCCCTGATCACTGGCTTGTTACACAGACATCCCTGGGACCACTTTAGGTCTCCAGGGCTGACTGTGCAGTCATTCCCTGGGATCTGTCGGGTCAACGGGTTTCCCGATCACCCGACACAGCAGGGAAACCCTTTGATTGAGCTGCGGTGACGATCAGCCGCAATCAAAGGGTTAAAGCACTGGGGAGCGGAGGTTTCCCACGCTCCCCGGTACTTGCAGGAGCTGCGCTGGGATCAGGGCTGTGTAGTACATCCCGGTGCAAACTCCGATGTCTGCAGCAACGTCAAAAGATGGTGGGCGGTCGTTAAGGAGATAAAAGAAACTCCGGGTTTGCCATGCTCAGGGGCCCACTGGGGGATTTACCTGTTTCCCTGTAGGCCAGTCCAAGCCTGCCTATAGGAGTCTGTTAATATAAGTAGTAGACAGCACTAGACTGCTTCTCCAGACATTTCTGATGATGGTCTCTGGCTGAAGGGTTCCAGGGTGTGCTGTGGGTCTTAGGAGAATTTCTATACGTGATTGGTTATCTCTCCTACAAGCACCCCATTACCATTCCCCATACCTAAGGTGTGCGGCGTCCCACTTCAATCAACAATGTTATGTCTGTCTCTTTCTGGACCATGTGGATATACATTGATTAAAATTTTTACGTGCATTGAATCATCAGAGTGCTGTCTACCACTTTCTATTGTGGAGATCCAATCCAGTATTGATAAGAACCCAAATATCTTGGAGTGCCACTCAACATCAGTAATTGTATATGAACTTGTTAGACATCCCATTCCAAAACCATGGTCATCATTATGGATTTCTGTAGCCTTTACGCCTTCGAGAAGCCTTTCTACAAGATTTCAAAGTGTATCTTAAAGGAATTTGGGCCTATTTAGCCACTTTGAAATTCATTCAGTGTTTCAGTTCATATCAAATATGTGTGGTGGGGTTGGGGTCAGGACACTGGAGTTCCTCCAGACCAAATACCTTCTTTAAAAATCTCAGGTTAAGTTATGTAGGAAGGAAGGGCTCTACTAAAAATTAGTGTGGTCTACCTCTACGTCGCCATTGCCACTTAGAATTCACAATTACAGAAGTTGACTGTAGCACTTGCAGATCTAGCAGATCATAGATTTTATAAACCTGCTTTGGCAAACTTGGTATTTTAATACTTGTTTATGGGATGAATATATGTCACCATTTCGTCACGGCCAAGAACTGCTGCTCTGTGATTTTAATTTACTTAATAAATGGTCTCACAAATTTGCAGGTGAACACCGACAAACCCTGCAGTCGTTGACATTGATAATATTAATAATTGAGAACATTGTTAATGGCCATATGCTTTTGATGGTGCTGACCTGAAAATTCATGTGGCTACTAATCAGACATATTAAAATCATAGTTACTGTGCGCTGCAACAGGTTCTTGGTGACATTGAAACTGTGTTATGTATTCTTACCCTTTAAAGTCACTGAGCCTTCAGTACAACCCACACTAATATCTTGTTGGTCTATATAGATTGCATGGCTGTGTGCTTGATTTTCTGCAATTGTTTGCAATGGATGTAGTTAAAACACCTGGCATAAATAGTAAGGGCATAAAGTGTAGGTTCACCCTACAAGTGGTGTTATGTATATTTAATCTGTATATATGTGTATATGGTGTATTTATAATGACAATGACTAAGCACCTTTAATTAGTTGCATAGGTGCTTTAAGCATCACAGTGTAGAGGAGGCCTGCATCCAATTAGTGCGGGTAAAAGGAAGAGGATGCAAGTTCTGATATTCACTTCTCTCTTTTCCATCTGGTCCAGACCGCCGAGGGCTTATTCCTTATATGATGTTCTTTTGCTGAATTCCTTACTCATCTTTGCCCCTTAGGCTATGTCAGGGGTCCTCAAACTTTTTAAACAGGGGACCATTGGAGGGCCGGAATATAAAAAAATACTATGAACAAATTCCTGTGCGCACTGCACATCATCTTATTTTGAAGTAAAAAAACAAAACGGGAACAAATACAATATTTAAAATGAAGAACAAGTAAAGTTAAATCAACAAACTTACCAGTATTTCCACTGCTCTTTGAATACCCTACACTCCGAGTCAATTTTTCTCTTTCTTGAGGTCATTGTTTCCTAGGGACTCCGAATTGCTATTTGTAAAATACTAATATATACATATATATATATATATATATATATATATATATATATATATAGCGCTACAAAAACAATATACCAGCAATAAAATTGCCCACACAGAGACATACAGTCTACATGGCCCATCAGTGCAGTCTGATCAGCGCCCATCAATGTAGCCTTGCCAGTCCATATAATTTAAGCCTCATCAGTGCCTATATTGGTGGAACTCCGCTTTTACCTCAGGCTCAGACTGGTGTGGTGCAAGAGTCCCCAATAGGCAAGTACATGTCCCCAATAGGCAGGTAAATGTCCCCAATAGGCAGCAAAGGTCCCCAATAGGCAGCAAAGGTTCCCAATAGGCGGCAAAGGTCCCCAATAGCAAGTACACATCCCCAATAGGCAGATACATGTCCCCAATAGGCAGGTACATGTCCCCAATAGGCAAGTACATGTCCCCAATAGGCAGGTACATGTCCCCAATAGGCAGGTATATTTCCCGAATATGACAAATCATCTCCAACTTCCTATCTATTCAGATCACAGATGGGTCCCAGCCTCCCAGGAAGCTCCATTTACCTGTTAATTAGCCCAGCCATGACCCATTGTAAATGCTCTCCATAGGATGTTGGCACAGCAGGATACATGGACACCTCAAAAGAACCCTCACTTCCATTAATTAGCACTGAACAAATGCTGCCTCACACCCCCAAGCTTCAAAGACTTCAATTAATCAAACCTAGCCGACCCGTCTCCGATATTTCATATCGATTCATAGGCGATCCGCTCATAACTGGTCCATGGCGAGTTCATATCACAAAACATGGAACTCCCCACACACACAGCCACCATTTCCAGGTTTCTGAGGCGCAGGGGGACTGAGATATCCAGAACCGGACCTACGGAGCCCATAAGATAGGCGTGTCTGATATCTGGGCATCGTATAGGCCCAGCCGGTTCTGATGGTGCTACCGGCTCGGTTCTGTGCCAATGCCCTGCCGCGTTTATAGTCCATTTTTGTGTTTGTATCAGAAACCTGCATTGACCTGAGTGGGAGGAGTTCATAGACCATCCCAGGGGTGTGTGGGGGCCCTGTAAGGGGCTGCCATGTAGGCTGTCCCTCACAGATATAAGCAGGAGCCCAGGTGGGCTCTAAACCGTTGATCCATGGGGGGGGGGGGACTTAAAAAGCATTTCCAGGAGCATCCACGCAGAAGCCAGGCCACATACGCCCCCCCCCCCCCATGTAGGCCTGAAGGTAACTTGACCCCTTTTAACTGCCTTTTGTCTGTAACCCATGCTTGTATGTGCACCTCTGACTTACCTGTATATTATTATCCTTTTGTATATATATTTGTCTAGTGTGCCTCCAAGGCAAATTAAATCTATAAACTTTAATCTGAGTTAGTCTGTCTTGATCAACGGCCTCACACGCCTAGTCCTCGGTCTATAATATATAGCTACCCCAAGGCTGGTTTCGGCCTTGTTATAAGTTGGTCACGGACCGGTCTTATAACTAAACTAGAAACTGGTGGCAGCCGTTCAGGGTTCAGGACGAGGAAAGTGTTCTCTCGTCCTCCCTGGTTCTCCCTGGGCCCGTGTGGACAGGGGTTAACAGTGGAACAGTATCTGGCTGACCTTGTGCACCCCTGAGCGGGCCGTGCAACGTCGAGATACACCCCAAGTCAGGCCGTCGTCCCTCGAGTGGGCTGGCGGACTAGGCTGTTTTTGTCACATCCCCAATAGGCAGCAAAGGTCCCAATAGGCAGGTACATGTCCCCAATAGCAAGTACACATCCCCAATAGACAGCATAGGTCCCCAATAGGCAGGTACATGTCCCCAATAGGAAGGTAAATGTCCCCAATAAGCAGTTACATGTCCTCAATAGGCAGCATAGGTCCCCAATAGGCAGGTAAATGTCCCCAATAGGCAGCAAAGGTCCACAATAGGCAGGTAAATGTCCCCAATAGGCAGCATAGGTTCCCAATAGGCTTCAAGTCCCCAAATAGGAGCATAGGCCCCCCAAGGGCAAGTAATGTCCCAATGGGCACTTTGGTCCCAATAGGCAGGTAAATGTCCCAATAGGAGGAAAAATGTCCCAATAGGCGGGGAAAAATGTTCCCCAATGGGGCAGCATAGGTCCCCAATGGCAGGTAAATGTCCCAATAGGCAATAGGTCCCCATAGGCAGGCAAATTCCCCAAAAAGGGGGTACATTCCTCTTTTGGGAGGTAATTTTGCCCCCAAAAAAGGGCAGCATGGTCACGTCCCCAATGGCAGAAGGTCCAAAATTTGGCAGAAAAATGTAAATTTAGGCAGCTAGGCCCCAAAGGCAGGTAAATGTCCCCAATAGCAGCAAAGGTCCACAATAGGCAGGAAAATGCCCCCAAAGGGCCATTAAAAAAAAAAAAAAATATACCGAAACCCCCAAATGTCCCCCGCTGTCTGAAGAGTGCCCACTAATTGTCTTTTTGGCAAGGCAGCGTGACGTCATCAGTTGTGATGACACTCACGTCGTCTGTGCTGCATAGTCAGCGCCGCTTCGTTGTTCTGCCCACAAGGACAGGGCCCACCGGATAACTGTCCTCGCCGGGCTGCATGTGGCCCGCGGGCCGTAATTTGAGGACCCCTGGGCTGTGTCTACACAGTAGTGGATTTTGGTCAGTTTTTCAGTGGATTCAGTACTTTGAATCCACCAAAATGGACTGTCCCCACCGTGGTAGCCCACGCAGGATTTTTTTTTTATGAGGGTTCCAAAACCTAAAACCATCCGGGGGAATATAGAACATGTTATATTCCGCCGAGCCACTGTTGGATTCCCATGCAGCCCATGTACTGGGCCGGCGGGAATCTGAAATCCAACTGCATTTTTTTTGCGCAAAAAAAAAGGCACAAAAAATGGCAGTGCATTGTGGTCCAGCAATGTGGAAATTGGATGGCACATTACTTTTCACATTACTGTGCAGAACTATCCTTAAAGTGGTTATCTCAAACACTAGCGAAACCGGTTTCATTCTGCACTTCTCTTCCTGGTCAGGCTTTTAGCGGTTCTATCAGTGATCAAAAATAGCATATAGCCTGTATTCAAAAGCTGCAAATGACTCTGAACCGAGACCAGGTGTGTTTGTCAAAGTCCAAAAAAGCTTCGGGTTAAAGAAAAATTAAAAGAAAAAAATTTTTTTTTTTCTCCTTTGTTTGTTAGATCAATAACACAACCCTCTAAAGTTTCCCGGCAGTTCTTTTGTGCCAACCTGTATGATGACGTACCCCTCTATATTTAAGACAAAAAGCAGGGGAGAGGAGCAGAAGGTCTAATTGAAAAAACCTGGGCATAAGATGATAAAATTATTTTTTAAAATCTCCTCAACAAAGAAAAATAAACAAAGAAAATTTTAGTTGGAAAATGTCTTATTTCCCTTTCCCCTACATTTTAAAAAGTAATCTTTGTAGTGAGACAACCCCTTTAATTCTATACCACAGAGCCCCTGTGACAGCAATTAATTGTCCTCTGGATTAGGGCTGTCCTACTTGATACTGCAGTTAAGCAATATATAGAAGGGGTTTCCCATCTTATAAAATAATGGCATCAAGGCAGGCCTAATTAATTTCTGGGTCCTTAAAAACGTAAAAAAATTGGGCCTTCCCCCCACACTATTCCCTTCTTGCACCATATCGGTGGTCCCCTTTTTTTTTATAAAATTTGATCAAGGTCCTGGACAGGATTACTGCTAATATTGCCCTGATGACACACGTGGATGGCATATCCACCTCTGAATTCAAAAATGAAGGGGACACAGCACTAGTGTAGAAATCCCTCGCTGTTTTCCTAAAAAGATTCCCTAAACCGCAATCTTTGCGGGGGAATTTTAAATGAACCCCCAATTCAAGTGAATGGGGTCAGCTCCAGTTCCTTTCATGTCCAGGCGGGGCTGGGGGGGGGTCATTTTAGGGAAGGGAAAATGTGAAGAGGAACGGCAGCAAATCTTCTTTCCCGGATCAGTAGGTGGAAGGGGTCGGAGCCTCCCCATTCAAAAAAAGTCTTTGGCGTATGTAGCGATTTTCCCTTTTCACTTAATAAGATGGGAAAACTCCTTTAATGGAGCAGAGCTAAATGGGAGTTACAGGGGCCCAAAAAAATAAGAAAAGGAAAAAAAGGGATTATATAATTTCTCAAGGCAGTGGGATTTGATTCAAAGGGAGGAGAAGTATAAAAGAAAATATTTATACTTCTCCTTTTGGATTAATTCCCAGTTTTAGCTAAGAAAAGCTAATGCAAAATTGCACTGTGTGAATACAGACTTAATTGATAGCCCTTTATGTTAATACCTTACCAACTATACCTTTCTAGAGCATGAGCTGATAATAATAACATACTGCCTATTTTGGCCCTGAATGACCCCCTTAGGGCAGGATGAGATTTTCCCGTTCAAAACATAAAATGTTCAAAGGCCTTAAACGCACAATAAAGCCATGTGTACAGAGCCTGTATGTTGGCATGGAGACTATCCAGAGGAAGGCAGGGATGGTTTATCATCATGCTTGCCTGCTCCTGTCCCTGGCCATCATGTGATCGCCTCGTGCCAGGTAACTGCTGGATCTTAGCAATTCCTTCTCAGCTTTGCAGTCAGTGTTGGGGGCTCTATTCCCCCTGTGAATGGGGCTAATATGTTAGCTACAGCGGAAATCAATAATGAATAATATATATTGGGAAAATGTCTCTCAAAGGTGTTTGACCTTATGGATGGCACAATATATAACATAAAAAAAGAAATTTCCGTATTATCGAGTAAAAGCCCGACCCCAATATAAGCCGAAGCCCCTACTTTTTCCCTAAAAAATGGGGAAACTATAAACTCAGTATAAAGCCCATGGTGAAAAAAGCAGCGGCTACTGGTAAATTCAAAATTAAAAAGGATACCAATAAAATTTCATAAGCAAGTATAGGAGTTTAGTGTCCCCCCATAGGGAGGTAAGGCAGTTTAATGCCTCAGGTAGGTCTAGTCCCCCCAACAGTATAGGCAGTTATAGAAGTATATGTCCCCCCTAGTCAGGGACAGACAGGTAATTCCCCCATGCAGGGATAGTCCCCCATAGCGGGTTTAGGCAGGGATATGTCCCCATAAGCTGTATAGGCAGTTTAATATCCCCTATAGGCAGGGATGGGGTTTAATTCCCCCATAGCAAGTATAGGGGTTTAGTGTCCCCCCTAGGTCGGTATAGGCAGTTTAATGTCCCAATAGGGAGGTTAGGCAGTTTATGTCCTCCATAAGCCGGTTTTTCCCCCAAGGGGTATAGGGATTTAATGTCCTCCATAGGAGGGATATGTCCCCTAGGTAGGTATAGGCATTTTAGGAGGGATATATCACCCCTAGGCAAGTATATTCCCCCTAGCAGGTATAGGCAGGTATTTTCCCCCCATTAGGCAGGGATAGACGTTTAATGTCCCCATAGGAAGGTATAGGCAGGTTATTCCCCCTTTTCAGGTAAGGCAGGTTAATGTCTCCCCAAAGGTAAGGCGGTATATGTCCTCCATAGCAGTATAGACAAATAATGCCCCCCCTAGGGGAGTTATGGGAGGTATTGTATTTTCCCCAGGCGGGTTTGTTAAAAAGAAAAAAACAAGTATTTACCTCTTCCCCCGCTGTCCAATGCATCCTGTTTCCCCGGGACGGCGGGGTGATGTCTCAGGTGCGCAGGCGCGTGATTTATACGCCGCTGCCCGTCCAGAAAATCCGGAGGGGCCCCAAATTGCTGGCGGCCCCTTCCGGAGTCCCTCGTTCTGTGCTCGCAAAAATGCTTACTTTCGCTCCCAGAGGGGTCGCATAAATGTGGATCTCCCCGGGGCCCCGGTCATTGCAGCGCCCCGGGGGGAGGTGAACCTAAAAGCCAAGGACAGCTTTTTCAGCACATTTTTTAGCTCCATCCTGAAATTATATATTTAGTCGCAACCTAAAATTATATATCACTTATAACAACCTAAACATCTTAACCAAATGAGGAGCACACTTTAAAATCATGTTTTAATGACACTTTCTGCTAAAAATTAAAAAAATGGTAACATACATTTTTTTTTAAAACTATCTTTAATTTTTTGATAAAAAAAAAAATTTAAGTAAAAATGACTTAAAATTATGGTTTGAAGTATCACAAATAAAAAAATAAAGAAAAATAATTTTACAGCAATTTCCCCTGAAAAATTAAAAACTTCCCAAACACAAAAAAAAAGTAAAGTTTGCATGGCAGTATGAGGCTGCTTCTACCCTGTCATATGAAGATTTAAAGGGTTTGTCCACCTGGTTATATTTAAATAAATTATCACTGCTGCTGTAATAGAATTAAAAAAAGTTAAAAAAAAATTAAAAACATCTCATGTCACATGACTGTGGGAGCGGTGATGTCCAGGCTGGCAGGACTGGGAAGTTAACAGATACGTTTTCATACATGTGGCCCTAAGTGTTCAGTTTCCCTGCAGCGCCACCACAGGAAGAATTAAACATTAGAGCGCCCATTTAAACCAGTGGGTTGTCTCTGTCATGTAGGACAGGTCAGGTCCTCCAGCCTAGAGATGTTCTATGTAACTGATCTCTACTCAGGCCAAGAGATGAGGATCCTGAAGAAAGGACCTTCCTGCATAAACTCAGAATTTACAAACAAGGTATTTAGAAAAAGGTTTTTGTATCTAGACAACGGCTTTAAAGGTTCTCTTTTCCTGCTAAATTAATTTAAAAGATTTAAAGACATGTAAAAAGTGAATTTTGATCCATTGTATTCAGATCTTTTTCAACCATCAACTGAAATATATACAGTATCTTTTATAGCTGATGATTAAGTAAAGTAGTACAGTGGTCCCTGAATTTACAATGGCCTCAAGATTAGTCCCCGGAGTCGATTGCTAAGGTCTTAACAATAGACTTGAGGCCTTAACAACTGGCTTAACAACCGACTGGAGTCCGCGGAGTCGATTGCTAACGCTTATCAACAGACTTGTCTTGAGGCCGTAAAAACCGGCTTAACGACTATTAGCGACTTCACACGCAGTAAATTATGTGTCCCACAGTGAAGGTAAAAGGGTCCCCCAGTAAGTTATACGCCCCCCAGTAGGTGGTTATATACTTTATATATCTCCCAGTAGGTGGTCTGTAGTTTATATGTCCCCAGCAGGTATTATAGCAGGTTATGGATCCCCCAGTAGGTATATGGGCAGGTTATGGATCCCCCAGTAGGTATATAGGCAAGTTATGGATCCCCCAGTAGGTATATAGGCAGGTTTAGGTCCCCCAGCAGGTATATAGGCAGGTTTAGGTCCCCCAGCAGGTATATAGGCAGGTTTAGGTCCCCCAGCAGGTATATAGGCAGGTTAGGTCCCCCAGCAGGTATATAGATAGCTTATAGGCCCCACAGCACGTGTATATTTAGGTAGCTTATATGCCTCACAGCACATATGTAGGTAGCTTATAGGCCTCACAGCACATATGTAGGTAGATTATAGGCCTCACAGCACATATGTAGGTAGATTATAGCTCATACATGCCAACTCTCCCGTTTTTGGCGGGGGGGTCCCGCTATTTGGGGTCCCCTCCCGCCCTCCCGGGGGAGTTGGCATTCCTCCCGCCGCCTGCAGGCGGCGGGGTCCTTTAAATTACTGCGGCGCAAGAGTAGTGCTGGTGCGCTACTCTTGCGCCGCCGGACCGCTCCTACAGGCGGGTGAAGCGGCCGCAGCGGCCGCTCACCCGCCCGCGGTCTCACTGTGCGGGGAGGAGGGAGGAGAGATCGCTCCCTCCTCTCCCTGTATGTCCGGCGCTGGTGTGTGCGCCGCACATACAGGTCAGCGGCGCAGGGGGGAAGTGACGTGCGGCTGCAGGGGAGTGACGCGCGGCTGCTCTCCACTTCCCCCTGCGCCGCTGAAGAGATCGGGCAGGAGCTGGCCGCGCTGCAGGAGCCTGGTAAGGTAAGTGGATTTTATTATTTTATTCTTATTAGCTTTAGGGGCTCTACCTGGCTAACAGAGAGGGCAACTACAAGGCAACAATGGGGGCACTACCTGGCAACAGATGGGGCACTACCTGGCAACAGAGGGGACATCTACCTGGCAACAGAGGGGACATCTACCTGGCTAACAGATGGGGCACTACCTGGCTAACAGATGGGGGCACTACCTGGATAACAGATGGGGGCACTACTTGGATAACAGATGGGGGCACTACCTGGCTAACAGATGGGGCACTACCTGGCTAACAGAGGGGGCACTACCTGGCAACAGAGGGGGGGCACTACCTGGCAACAATGGGGGCACTACCTGGCAACAATGGGGGCACTACCTGGCAACAGAGTGGGACATCTACCTGGCAACAGAGGGGACATCTACCTGGCAACAGAGGGGACATCTACCTGGCAACAGAGGGGACATCTACCTGGAAAACAATGGGGGCACTACCTGGAAAACAATGGGGGCACTAACTGGAAAACAATGGGGGCACTACCTGGCAACCAGCGGGGGCCCTACCTGGCAAACACTGGGGGCACTACCTGGCAACAAGGGGGGCACTACCTGGCTAACAGAGGGGACATCTACCTGGCAACAATGGGGGCACTACCTTGCTAACAATGGGGGTACTACCTGGCTAACATGGGGGCACCTACCTGGCTAACAATGGGGCACCTACCTGCTAACAAAGGGGGGCACCTACCTGGCTAACAAAGGGGAGCATCTACCTGGCTACAAATTTGGCTCTACCTGGCTACAGAGGGGGCATCTACTTGGCTACAAGGGGGCATCTACCGGCCTGTAAGGGGCACTACCTGGTTATGGGGGCTAACTACCTGGCTATAAGGGCATCTACCTGGCGTTCTTCCAAAGCCGTTATGCAGTTAGGTGGAGTGGGGTGTGGCTTTTTTGAAGGGGCGTGGCATACAAACAAGATGGGCGTGTCCATGCAAATTTTTGCTGCGCCGCGCGCGTAGCGCGCCGCCCACTAATGTCTCCTGCTTTTTCATTTTCAAAAGTTGGCAACTATGTTATAGCTCCTCCCTGCACGTATATAAGTAGATAATAGCCCCCCTCCCTGCACATATAATAGTAGATAATAGCCCCCCTCCCTGCACATATTACAGTAGATAATAGCATCCCTCCCTGCACATATAAATAGTAGTAATAGCCCCCCTCCTGCAACTATATAACAGTAGATAATAGCATCCCTCCCTGCACATATAACAGTAGATAATAGCCCCCCCTCCCTGCACATATAACAGTAGATAATAGCCTCCCTCCTGCACATATAACAGTAGATAATAGCCCCCCTCCCTGCACATATAACAGTAGATAATAGCCCCCCTCCCTGCACATATAACAGTAGATAATAGCCCCCCTCCCTGCACATATAACAATAGATAACAGCCCCCCTCCCTGCACATATAACAATAGATAATAGCCCCAGCATGAATAGAGCTAATTAAAAGTAATACCCTGACAGCACTTACCTGACCTCGTTCCCCGCCGCTGTCACTGTCGCTGCTCCCGGTCTTTTCTTCAGCGGCGTGACGTCACCAGGCCGCGCGCGGGCAGCGTGATGACCGACACGCCCGCCTGTGGCTGTGCACTCCGCGCGCACAGAGCCGCATCCTGACTGCGGCCACCAGATTACTCGCGGAGCTCTCTGCTCCGCTGAAGCATCTAACTGTATGTGCGTCCGGCGGACGCACATACAGTTAGTCCCGCCACCGCTGCGTCGCCAAGGTCCTAAGTCCGCTAAGCGATACTTAGCGACTGGTAGCGGCTTAGGACCCTAACGATCGGCGGCGGATAGCGGCGGTGCCGGGGACTACTCAAGATACAATATTTTATCCATATATTGGTCTTTCCTGGGACATTGTATCTTGAATCCACACTCACCATACAATGTCTCAGACACTGCTGATCTGCGGCTCATGTGATTGATGGAAGATCTGTAATGTTGTCACGGATGCACCTGCGACCCTCATCCCGGGTCGCAGGCACATCCGTGCCCCGCTGCTGAGCGGCGCCGCGTCCCGAGAGCGCTCGTCCCCCTGCCGGTCCCGAGTCCCACTTACCCGGCCACACTCCTACTGCTACTGCCTCTGTCCCTCAGCGTGCGTGGTCCCGCTCCCTAGGGGGCGCACGCGCGCCGGCAGTGTTAGATTTAAAGGGCCAGCGCACCGGTAATTGGCTATTGCCGGTCGCTGCCCCTATTTAAGCCTGCCTCTTCCTAGTAACCTCGCCGGATCTTTAGTGCCCATTGCCTATTGAGAAAGCGTTCTGAGAATTCTTGTTCTGATCACCGTGTACCGTACCTTCTTGCCTACGTCCCTCGACCACGGACCTCTGCTGCCTGTGCTGACCATATTGCCTGTCCCCGACTTCGAGCCTGCCTGACGATTCCGTACCACGCCTGCCCTTGGTGTGGGCTTCCACCATCGCTTGCGGTGGTCCAGCGGATCCACTACCTCGGTGCATTACAGTAAGATCCGGCCATGGATCCCGTCAAGGTGCCACTACCCAGTGTGGCGGACCTAACGACCATTGTTGCCCAGCAGTCACAGCAACTGGGTCAAGAGGCGCAGCAACTGAACCAGTTGTCCACCATGATGCAACAGCTCATCACCGCCCAGCAGCTACCTCCGCCATCTCCTGTGGTTGTTCCAGCTCCGGCGGTTCCTCTGGCCCCGGTGGGCTCCAAGCTCCAGTTGTCGCTCCCGTCTAAGTACGACGGAGACCCGAAACTCTGCAGGGGACTCATCACCCAATGTTCGATGCACGTGGAGCTGATGGCCGAACAGTTCCTGTCTGAACGATCAAAGGTGGCATTCGTGGTTAGCCTGCTCTCCGAGAAGGCCCTGGCATGGGCCACACCTCTGTGGGATAGGAACGATCCGGTAACGGCGGATCTACAGGCTTTCCTCAGGGAATTCCGCAGCGTATTTGAGGAACCAGCATGTGTATCCTCCGCCGAGGCGGTCCTCCTAACCCTGCGCCAGGGGGATTCGTCTGTGGGAGACTACGCGGTGTAGTTCGGCACCTTAGCCTTAGAGTTAACTTGGAACTTGTGTGCCACCTTTAAGAAGGAGTTCTCCAGTCGGGTTAAGGATGTGTTGGCCGTGAGAGACATTCTGTCCTTCCTCAGCAACTTGATCCAGTTGGCCACTCGCATCGACGTGCGTTTTGCTGAAAGGGAAGAAGAGCTTCGGCAAGAGCGTGAGTTAGCCCGACCACGCCGGTTCCCACGCCTGGCACCGGTGTTCCAGAGGCCTCCTGTGCAACCGTCACCAATCCCTTTGAAGAACCCATGCAGATTGACCGGGCGCAGCTCTCTGAACAAGAGTTGGCCCGACGTCGGCTACAGAACTTGTGCCTTTACTGTGGCAGCCCAGAGCACTTCCGGAGGAATTGCCCCCAACGTCCCGAGCATTCGGGAAACTCCCGCACCTAGGTTCCGTGGGAGAGGTGTTCCTAGGTCCAAATTCCTCCTCTCCACGCTTGATGATGCCGGTACAGGTCGTGACGGATGCTGGACTCACATTTCCGGTCTCGGCCTTCCTGGACTCTGGTTCAGCCGGGAACTTTATCCACCGCTCCTTAGTAATGCAGTATTGTCTCCCGGTGGTATGCCTGGAAAAGCCGCTGGTGATCTCCTCGGTCAGCGGTGAGCTGTTAAGTGACACTATGCAGTTCATCACCAAGCCACTGTCTCTCCACATAGGAGTCCTGCATAAGAAGAAGATCTCCTTCTACGTGTTGCCTCGCTCCATGTCAGCAGTTATCATCGGGCTTCCTTGGTTGCGCCTCCACTCTCCTACACTGGATTGGACGTCTGGAGACGTAACTCTCTGGGGTCCTAATTGCCTGAGTCGTCTGGTGGCACCTCGCCCGGTGCTTTCCTGCTCTCGCTCGACCCTCCGCAAGCCGTTGCCCGGCCTACCTGCCGAATATCTGGAGTTCGCTGATGTTTTCTCTGAGAAGCAAGCAAAGAGCCTTCCTCCTCACCGTCCATACGATTGCCCGATTGACTTACTGCCGGGTACCAGTCCTCCTCGCGGCAGAGTCTACCCCTTGTCCGTTCCCGAGACACAAGCCATGTTGGAATATATACGGGAAAATCTCCAGAAGGGGTTTATACAAAAGTCCTCCTCTCCCGTGGGTGCAGGATTCTTCTTCGTGGAAAAGAAGGAGGGTTCCTTACGGCCCTGCATCGATTACCGGGGCCTGAATAGGATCACAGTGATGAATCGGTACCCTCTGCCTTTGATCACGGAGCTCTTTGACCGCCTACGGGGTGTGAAGATCTTCACCAAGTTGGATTTGAGGGGGGCCTACAATTTGGTCCAAATCCGTAAGGGTGATGAATGGAAGACGGTCTTTAACACCAGGGACGGGCACTTTGAGTACCTGGTCATGCCATTTGGACTCTGTAATGCGCCTGCCGTCTTCCAGGAGTTTGTGAATGACGTCTTCAGGGATCTCCTTTATACCTGTGTCGTGGTCTACCTGGATGACATCTTGGTGTACTCACCGGATCTAGAGACTCACAGTGTCCACGTTCCCCAAGGTACTGAGGCACCTTCGAGCTAACCGCCTATATGCCAAACTAGGGAAGTGCCCCTTTCATCAAACTAGCCTTCCATTTATGGGCTACGTCATCTCTGACTAGGGCCTACGGATGGACCCAGCCAAGTTGTCGGCCGTGTTGCAATGGCCATGCCCAGTTGGCCTTCGGGCCATACAGCGATTCCTGGGTTTCTGCAATTATACCGGCAGTTCATCCCGCACTTCTCTACGCTGAGGGCTCCCCTTTGTGGCCCTCACAAAGAAAAACGGAAATCCACGTAGCTGGGCCCCCCGAGGGCCCAGGAAGCATTCCCCTAAACTAAAAGCTCCTTTTCCACTGCATCTATCCTGTCGTGGCCGGGCCCCACGAAACCCTTCTCGCTTGAATTAGATGCCTCGTTGGTGGGAGTTGGAGCAGTCCTCACGCAAAAGGGGTCCACAGGCAAAACGGTCACTTGGGGCTTCTTTTCCAAGACAGTCTCGCCGGCAGAAAGAAAGTACACTATTGGAGACCGGGAGTTATTACCATCAAAAATGGCATTGGAGGAATGGCGTTATCTGCTGGAAGGTGCTCGGCATCCCATCTGCATCTATTCAGATCACAAGAACCTTCAGTACCTCCAGACGGCCAAGCGACTCAATCCGCGACACGCTAGGTGGTCGCTCTTTTTTCCCGGTTTAATTTACAGATCCACTTCCGTCCCGTGGAGAAGAATGTGAAGGCGGACGCCCTCTATCGCGCCTCAGACGTGGTTGGTGAAGAAGTGACCCCGGAGCACATAATTCCCCCAGAGCGTCTTATCTCCGCAGCTCCAGTCGACCTCCGGAATGTCCCGCCGGGGAAGACATACGTAAGCCCTGCGCTCAGTAGGCGTATCCTGAAATGGGGACACTGCTCTTTGGTGGACGGTCATCCCAGTGCTCGCAAGACGTTTCTCATGATCTAGCGGTTCTGTTGGTGGCAGGACCTCGCTAAGGATGTCAGGGAATTCGTCGAGTTCTGTACCTCCTGTGCCCGCAACAAGACACCTCGTCACAAACCGGCGGGGCTCTTGCACCCTCTACCCATCCCTACCCAACCATGGTCTCATGTCATGCACTTTGTAACCGAACTTCCCCCCTTCGCCCGGTAACACCGTTGTCGGGTGGGCCCAAGTCGTTTCCAAAAGGGGCGCATTTTTCCCCTTTGCCCCTGCCTTCTGCCCCACCGCCGACTTTTTTTCACCACATTTTTCGTTTGAGGGTTTCCTCTCAGTCGTCTCGACGGGGGTCCATTTTTTTTCCCAAAATTCGGGCGGCCCTTTGTTCTCACTCCGGGTGAACTTGATTTCTCCCCTTACCCCCCCCAACGAAAGGCCAGTGGAGAGATAAACCAAGTTCTGGGGTTTTACCCTCGCCATTTTTGCTGGCTCAAAAGATGACTGGAAACTTGCTTCATGGGGGGAAATTTTTTCGTATAATTCCCTAGACCGAGTCCGCAGGCCCCTCTCCCTTCTACTGTGTACGGCCGCACCCCGCCCATCTCTCCCTGGCACGCCGCTGGGGTTTCCGGGGTCGGAATCTTGTCCGGGACATAAAGGCCACTGGGTTTCCAAACCATTCAATCTCTCCCGTGTTCAGCGCACAAGGGGCTCAAGCAGAAAAAAGAAGAAGCCCCTCCATTTCTCCCCGGGTGACAAGGGTGGCTTTCCAAATATGCCGCCTCAAACCCCCCAGTTAAAATGGGACCCCCCCCCCTTTTTTGGGATCTTTGGGGCCCTTAAAGCCATAAACCCCGTGGCCTATAAACCCCTCCCACCTTCCAGCCCCATCCCGGGAAACTCCTTTCCTGTCTCGCTCAAAACCTTTTGGGCCAACCGTTTCTCCTCAAAAGACGTCCCTCCTCTTGTGCAAATGCCTTAATTCTTTTTTGGTAAGGAAATTTTGGTATGGGGAGGACTAGGGGGAAACGTATTTTCTCGTTGTTTGGGAAAGGGGTTGGGGGCCCGGGGAAAAGGCTTGGGACCAGGGGAGAACATTTGGACCGTAATTAAATCCAAAACCCTTAGACCAAAAGGGAGGGGGGACCAAAGGGGGGGCTGTCACGGAGCGACAGCGCCACGTCCCGCACACGTGTCGGGGAAACGCTCGCCCCCCCTGCCGGTCCCAATCCCTTTTACCCGCCACCTCCGCTGCCTCTGCCCCTCGCACCGGGGCCCATTCCCTAGGGCGCGCGCGCCGGCAGGTTAGATTTAAAGGCCACGCACCGTAATTGGGTATTGCCGGTCGATGCCCCTATTTTAAACCTCCTCTTCCTAGTAACCTTGCCAGATCTTTAGTGCCCAGCCTATTGAGAAAACGTTCTGAGACCTTGTTCTGATTACCGTGTACCTACCTTCTTGCCTACGTCCCCTTACCCCAAAATCTTCTGCCTCCCGACCCTTTTGCCCTGTCCCCAAAACGAGCCCGAACTTCCATACCACGCCACCCTTGCTGCCACTGCAGCAACCTGCCAGTGGAACGACCTGGTAGATCCCGCCGCAGCAAGTCCATCCCGCTTTGCGGCTGCTCTGGTGAAAAACCGGGACCAAATTAGATTCCGCTCCTGCGTGGGCTTCCCAAACCTTTGGGCTGCGGTGGTCTAGTGGATCCACTACCTCGGGCGTACAAATGGTAATGGAGAAGTGGACCCTCTGGACCACCACAGCAGTGGTAAAAGGCACACCGGAAGCAAAATCTAAGTAGGTCCCAGTAAACAAAAGTTCTGCCGAAAAAGGGTCCTACCTGGTCGCTCCCCCTGACGCTACTTGCTTGCAGTGGCAGCCGAAGTGCAGCTTGGTACAGAATCGTAGAGCAAACGAAAAAAGGGGAACAGGCAGGAGGTCAGGAAAAGCGGAAAAGGTTCGTGTTCCCAGGGACAGGGGTAAACAGAAAACGGTACAGAGTTAGTGTGTTACAGAGTCCGAAGGGCATAACCGGGTACTTAAAGTGCCCCATCACGAGTGTTGAAGGCCGTCTTCCGTTCATCCCCCCCACAAATCTGAACGAGGTTGTATGCTCCCTGCCGGTCTAGTTTGGAAAAAATCTTGGCTCCATGGAGCCAGTCAAAGAGATCAATAGCAAGGGGGTAATGGTTCTTTACGGGTATTTTTTTGAGACTGTGGAATAATATATGGGGGTAGGGAAAATTTATTTTTTCTCTACAAAAAAAATCCCGCACTGTCCGGAGAGGAAACTTATGAATAAACCCTTTTTGGAAGTTGTCTTGTAGTCTCTGGTACTGAAACTGGGAACTCTGCACCCGGGGGGACACATGCGTGGCAGCAGGTCTTTAAGACAGTCATAGGGACGATGAGGGGGGAAAAGTCTCGGGTTTTCTTTTCAGAAAAGACGTCTGCGAAGTCCTGGTATAAAGGCAGATGCGACTGAGGCTTGGAGGATGTTAGTTGTGAGGTGGGGCGACCCCGGTGAGGTGCCACCAAACAGCAAGACTGCCAGCCTTACCCCAATCCCTGACTTCGCCCGCTTCTAGTTGAGTATAGGGGCATGGGGGCTGCAGCCACCCGGGATACCCAGAAAACTGCTTTAGAAAGATGGGGTAGTACATAAAAATGTGAGTCTCTCCTTATTTTAAATGCCCCCACTTGAAGGGACAAGATTCAGTACATAACTGGACTGAGTCACTGGAAGCTCCCGCTGACTGGGGGAGATGGGCCAGAGGTTTCTCTAGTTGGACCAGGGCAGATCTAGAAGACCACAAAAGCAGCATCCTTAAATTCCTTGGTTTATCCGGAGACCCAGAAAATCTACAACTTGGAACCCGGGTTCAAGACCGGTCCCCGATTAGTACCGGCAAAGGTCAAACGTGGAGAGGAACTGCTCACACCTAGGAACGCCTCTCCCACGCAGCCTAGGTGCATGCATTTCCTAGATGTTGTGGACAGTTGGACAGCTCCTGCATATTGTCGGGCTGGCACAGTAGAGGCACAGGGTTCTCCTCACATTGTCGGGATAGCTCTTGCGAATCAGGGGGGCTTGTTTTACTTGCATGGCATCCTCCGTGTTCGGGAGGGAGAACGGCACGGAGTCTTTTAAATCTGGAGCAAAAAGGGTAGACAATGTGTCCCGGCCGTTTTTGCTCTTGATG
>JAODAL010043280.1:0-33995 GCA_025379985.1 Phyllomedusa bahiana | reverse complement strand
TTTTGGCAGTTCAGGGTTTTTTAGAAAAATAAGGTTAAAAACCCCCGCTTGTAATTTAAGGGGCTACAGAAATGTATTTTGGTGGCGGTGAAAAGAGGTTTAGGATTTGCCACCAACCACGCAAAGAAAAACAACGCTTAATAAACCCCTGGATGTAAATTAGCGCAAAGAATTGAGCAACCACAAACTACGAGCTTTGTAGCGGTTCCCCCCAATGGCTTTTTTATGCACACAACAAGGAAAAAATTTGTAATTTAAACCTTCCTTTGGAAATTTAAAGCTACAGGAAAATTGTTTTTTTGGGGCGTGAAAAAGCCCCGTTTATTTGGATCACCAGCAAAAAAAACAACGCTTTAATTTAACCCTGGATGTAAATTGCCCAAACAATTGAGCAACAAAATTTGACGAGTTTTGTAGGCGTTTACAATGCGTGTTTCTACCTAAAACAACAAAGAAAAATTGTAATTAACCTTCGCTTGTGAATTATGCTACAGAAAATTTATTTTTGGCGGTAAAAAGACGTTTCTTGAGTCACCACAGCAGAAAACAACGCTTAATTAACCCCTGGATTAAATTGCGCCAAACAATTGGAAAACCACAAACTACGAGCTTTTGTACGTGTTACAATGGCGTGTTTTCTACGCTACACAACAAAAAAAAAATTTAATTAACCTTCGCTTGTGAATTAGGCTACAGGAAAAAAATAGATTTTTGGCGGTGAAAGACGGTTTATTTTAGTCACCACAGCAGAAAAACAACGCTTAATTAACCCCTGGATGAAAATTGCGCCAAACAATTGAGCAACCACAAACTACGAGCTTTTGTACGTGTTACAATGGCGTGTTTTTTTACCTACACAACAAAGAAAAAAATTGTAATTAACCTTCGTTTTGTGAATTAACTACAGGAAAATTGTATTTTTGGTGGGGGAAAAAGACGGTTTTTTTGTCACCACAGCAGAAAAACAACGCTTAATTAACCCCTGATGAAAATTGGCCAAACAATTGAGCCAACCACAAACTACGAGCTTTTGTAGCGTGTTAAAATGGCGTGTTTTCTTACGCTACCAACAAGAAAAAAAATTTAATTAACCTTCGCTTGTGAATTATGCTACAGGAAAATTTATTTTTGGGGTGAAAGACGGTTTCTTGAGTCACCACAGCAAAAAAACAACGCTTAATTAACCCCTGGATGTAAATTGCCCAAACAATTGAGCAACCACAAACTACGAGCTTTGTAGCGTTGTACAATGGCGTGTTTTCTAAGCTACATCAAACAAAGAGAAAAAATTGTAATTAAACCTTCGCTTGTGAATTAGGCTACAGGAAAAATTGTATTTTTTTGGCGGTGAAAAAGAAGTTTTCTTGGAGTCCCCACAGCAAAAAAAACGCTTAATTAACCCCGGATGCAAATTGTCACCAAAAATGAAGGGGTTTTGTATTGAAAAAAACGCTGTTTCTTTAAATAATACAACAAAAAAAACTGGTAGATCCCCCTTGGATATTCAATGTGCTGTAGCAATACATTAAAATGTTTATGCAGCTGCAGGGCCCGGCACGGATTCAATCCAATACCCCAAAAAAATAAAATAAACTAAGAGAAGCATCTCGAGACAAGCTGAGAACCCCCAAAAAATCGCTGTATAAAAAAACAGTTTTTCTAAGAGCATCACAATCAGCCGCAGCACACCTTCCCTATCATACAGTGAGGGATGTGAGCTCCCCCGTCGTGCCCGGGGCTTTTTATAGTGCGGGGAGTCACAGAATCCCCCGGTCCCCTGTTGGCTTCATTCTGCACTGCATAGGCTATCCCTTTTTCCTCCCCGTGCCCTTTCCCCCGTAACCCAGTCCGCAGCCTTTTTATCAAACAAAACACACTTCGTTTACCTGAAGTCCCCCAAACTTCGACCGTTCATAACCGGGTTTTTTCCCGAAAACTAAAAAGAATTCCCCTTCGTTAAATCAATTTGCCCATCTCTAGTTTGACCCACAACTTCTTTTTCTATTTTTTAATTATTTTTCTTCAAGGCTTGCAGCGTCCCTTCAGCCCCTGATATAATACAGGTAGACGGATCTGGGGGATACGCAGTGAGGTTGTCTTTCAAAAGAATCTATACTGGTGTGGTCTGTGCTGCAGCTGCTGATGCTCACACTGATAATTTCTTCTGACAAGGTAGACAAGCATGATATCGTCTGGGAGAAGTTTTAATCGGCTTATGGGGATCGGCAGTTTTTATTAACCCCTTCACTATTTTTACTAAAAACTCGGGGTAATGTGCGGGTCCCTGAGAGAGCTCCTGGGGGTTCTTATTGGACCTACTCACACAAGAAACCTTCAGACGTTTCAACTCAACTGAAAGGCCACTATGAAATCCGAAGAGGTTTTTTTCAAAACGAACTCCCCTTTATGAGCACAAAACATAGATGAAAAGTGAACCAACCTATATCAGCAACTGTCCCTAAAATGGCTGACACAAAAATGAGCACCCGGCAAGAAAAAGGGGCATTTGATGACATCAGAGCCTGGCAAAAGGAAATCAAGAGGGAAATATCTGATAAAACACAAATTTGACAAACTAGAAATAAAAGTAAAATAGAATTTTGCACACATTCTAGGATATGGGGGAAAAAAAGGGAAAATGATAAAAAGAGTAAAAAAAAAAATCGAACCCCCAAGTGAGAGAAAAAAATATATATTTTGTACATATCTATGAAAAAAAATAACAAAATGCAATTATCCCACCACTATTACCAAATGTAAAAGTAAAAAAGTATATAATTATAAAACTCGTCTTTTATAAAATGCAGTGAATACAGGCTCCTCATTCAACCCCCTAAGTACTAGACTATACAACATGAAAATCTACTTGGATTTATGAGATATGAGCAATCATGTTCCATCACCTATTAGTTTGGATATGCCAGATTGTAGTTTGATATATGTTTTCATAGATATAAATGATGATATTTTTTTCTTCACATTCTCTTATTTTTCACATATAGAATTTTCTTTTATATTATTATTTTTTATTTTCTTTTTTATTTATTAGTTTGGGGACTTTAAACCCCTTTAAAGGGAAATATGAAGCCCCCCCAGTTCAAAATAAACCCCTCTTTTTTAATGAAGTTCTTGTCAGGGACGCCCCTGCGACCACGGCCCGGGTTCAAGGCGCGCCCGTGCCCCTGCCTCCAAGCGGACCCCCCCGTCCCACACGTGGGTTCGGGGTCCCTCGTGCCCTGCCCAGCCGGGCTTTCACTTCCCCGGGGCCACCTCCGGGCTCGGGCCTGTCTTCATTTTTCCCCGGGGCCCCCCGCCCCTAGGGCGGGTGGGGGGGTGTTTGAAATTTAAAGGGGCAGTGCCCCGGGTAATTGGTCATTCCCGGGGCAAATTCTCCTATTTAAAAAACCCCGGGCCTTTTCCCTGCCGGCCCTCCCCGGACCCCGGGTGAAATATTCCCATGGAAAAATTGGTTTCCCAGGGGCGTTCCGTTTTGCCTTACCGTGTACCGACTCCCCCTGTTTACTTTTCCCGGTCAAAAAAACCCTTGCCCCCCTGCCCGGGACCCCCGTTGTCTACCTTCTACGAACCAAAAGCCGCCGGGGGCCCCTGACCTTTCCCTGTCAAACGACCCGACCCTCCCCCTGCCGTTACTGCACCTCGCCTCTTGGCTGCCACCGCGGGCAAGCCCCCCCCCGTGGTAGTGACCTGGTGGTAACCCCGCCCCCAGCAAGCCCCAACCCCCCTTTGCGGCGGGCCTCTGGTTTACCGGGTCCCATTTAGTTTTCCCCCTCCCTGGTGGGGGGCTTACCCCATCGCCTGGGGTGGTCCGGGGACCCAAACCTCCAGACCGTAACAGTGGCCCGGGCCCAGGGAAACCCCGGCCAAGGTCCCCCTTCCCAAGTGTTGCGCATCCCCACCGTCGGGGTTTAAGAAATCGAAACAGTTTTGCCCCAGCAAGCCAGCGCTCGAGAAACTCTCCTCCAGGGGTTGCGGGCAGCTCATCCCCGTTCAGCAGCAACCCCCGCCACCCTTCCATTGTTTCCCCCTCAGGGGTTTCCTGTGGCCCCTGGGGGAAACCCAAGCTTCGGCTGTCACCCCCATCCAAGTTCAGGGGTTGTTCCAAAATTTCTGCGGGGGGTTTCATCACCCAATGCCTATTGAAAACTGGAGCTTTTTGAATGACCGTTCCTGTCCGAAATTTGCAAGGTTTGGCATTCGGGTAAGCCCCCTTTCGGGCCCTGGCAGGGCAACACCTCTATGGGCCCGAGACGATCCATTTACGGCGGATCTAAGTCTTTTCCTTAGTGATTCCCGCAACTTTCTTCCCGGGGAACCAGCCCGTCCCTCCTCCCTGAAACACCCCCTCCTCAAACCTAGCCAGGGGACCTGTTTTTTTGGGGGGACTACCCCCGGTAAAATTTCCGTCCCGGGGCCCTAAATTATCAGGGGAAAACAGGCCGCTCTTTTGGGGTTACTTTAAGAAAGGGTTTCTGAACCCGATTTTAAAAGGGACGCTTGGCCACTAGGGGCCCCCCGTCTCCCCTCGGGCCAAACCTGACCCGGGTTAAAGCGACCCCGCATCGGGGTACGCTTCATTGAAGGGAGGAGGAGCTTTTTTTTGCAAGTTTCCCAGCCCAGCCCAACTTTCGCCGTTTTCCTCGGGGGGGTTGGGGGGGGGGGGGGGGGGGGGGGGGGGGGGGGGGGGGGGGGGGGCCACCGGTTTTCCCAGGGGTCTCCTGCGCCACAGCCGCCAAACCCACGACGGGCCATGCAGTTTTGATGGGGCCCTCCCCTCTCTGAGCAAAATTGGCCAGCGGGGAAAAAAATTTTTGTGCCTCTATTTTGGCACCCCAAGCTTTTTTCGGGGGAAATTGCCCCAAAGGAGCCCCAACCCGCGGGAAACTCCCGCACCTAGGATCTGGGGAGGGCTTTTCCTAGGTGCAATTCCCCCTTTCCTCCCGCCTTTTTGGAGCCTGTGCAGGTCGGTCAGAGCCTGGTTTACACGTTCCGGGTTTCCCGGGCGTTTCTGGACCCCCGGGCTCCCCCGGGAACTTCATCCACCGCCTCAGTAAAGCATATCGGTTTCCCAGTGGTACTCTGGAAAAAACCCGTTTGTCATCTCATAGTCAGCGGGGAGCTGTTTAAAGGACACCATCCTTTTTCGTCCCCAAAAGCCACTGCCCTCCAGGGGGGGGGCGCGCAAAAAGGGAAGAAATCGCCTTCTTTGTTTTTGCCTCGCTCCTCGGGGCGACTCCTCCTCGGACCCCCCATGGTTACGGTTTCACTGTCCTATCCGGGGAATGGTCTACTGGAAAAATTTAATTTTTGGGGGGTTCCCACTGTGGGGGGGCTTGGGTTTTTGGGGGCCCACCCCCCCCCGGGGTGCTTCCCTGCTCTCGTTAATTCTACAGGAGCCGCTGCCTGGGTGCCGCCCCGCATATCGGGGATTTTTCCGATTTTTCTCCGGAGACAAGCCAAAGTTTTCCCGCCGCTTTGTCCTAGTTTGGGCCCGATCAAATTTTTTCCCGGGGTTAACCACCCCCCCCCGGGGGCCCGAGCCCCCCCCCTTACCCTCTTTTGGTCCCCTTGAGACTCAAGCCTTGTCCGATTATATCCAGGAGAATCTCCAAAGGGGGTTCATCCGAAAGCCCCTCTCCCCGCGGCGGGGGGGTTTAATTTCTTCGTTAAGAAAAGGACGGCCCCCTTCGGCCCGGGCATGGACAACTGGGGTTTGGGAAAAAGATCACGGAAAAAAAAACCGTTACCCATTGCCGCTAAACACAAAATTTTTTTTTGATCGCCCGGGCGGGCCGCCAGGTTTCTCAATTTGGGAAACTGAGAGGGCCCGGGAATTCGCAAGGGCGAAAAATTTGGAAGACGGCCTTCAACACCAGGGATGGGCATTTGATTCCCTGGTGATGCCCTTGGGCCCGTGCAATGCTCCCGCGTCTTTCAGGAGCTTTTTAAATGACGTCTTCGGGACCCCCTCCAAAAACCTCCCGGTGGTGGTCTAATCTTGCGACAATTTTTGATGTTCTCCCCTGCCCTCAGACCCACCGCATATGTTGGTCAAGTATTGAGACCCCTCCGGGAAAAAACCACCTTTTTTCCCCGCTAGGGAAGTCCCTCTTCCATCAAAAATCCCCCCCGTCCGGGGACGAAAAATCCCCCGCCCAAAGGGCCTTTACGGATGGACCCGAAAAAATGCCCTGCTTTTTTTTGCGGGGCCCAAACCCCAAAGCGGGCTGGGGCTACCCAGCGTTTGGGGGGCTTCTGCAACTTTTAACGCCATTTCACCCCCTCACTTTTTCTACCTGGTGGCCCCGGATAGTAGCCCTCCCCAAAGAAAAAAGGGCCAAATTTCCACGCAGCCCCCCGGGGCCCAGGCCAGGAGGCGTTCCCCTGGGTAAAATTTCCCGCCTCTCTACGGCCTCTACCCTTGCACGCGGGAATTTCCAAAAAACCCTTCCCATGGGGGTGGCCCGTCCCATCTGTGGGTGCCAGAGCAGTTTTTTAACGAAAAAAGGGGGCCCTAAGGGTAAAACTGTAACGTGCGGTTCTTCCCAAGACTTCTAAATGGGCCCCGAGGGGAAATTTACCGATGGCGACCGGGAGTACTACCCAAAAAAAAGGGCCCGGGAAAGGAGGGGGCTTTATCGGGCGGAGGGGGCCCTTTTTTCCCACCCGTATCTACTCGGCCCCATAAGAACCCCCAAATATCTGCGGGAGGGCCTCACGACTTAACCCACCCGGCTAGGGGGTCGCCCTTTCTTCCCCCGGTTCGTTTTTCAGTTTTCACTTCAGCCCAGCGAAAAAAATGTGGGGCTAAAACCCCCTCTCCCTTGATCCGTGTGGTGGGGAAGAGATTCCCCCTGAACCCCCCATCACCCCCCCCCAGAACTTTCTATTCGGCTTCCAGTGGACCCCCGGGAAGGTCCCCTCCTGGAAGGATTTTATGTCCCGCCTGTTTCCCCGAGATGTATTTTTTTTGGGGAAAAAATGGGGACATTGCTCTTTGGGTGGCGGGCCCAAACCCGGGCCCCGAAAAAAAAACCTTTTACCTGATACCCCGGGGTTCATTGGGGGCCCAGGGGCGGGGAAAAGGGAAATTCAAGGACTTCTTTTTTCGTTTTTGTGACTTTGTCCCCGCAACAAGATGCCACGTACAAGCCGGCGGCCTACTTCAGCCACTTCCCTTCCCCACTAAAAACCCTGGCCCAAACCATTCGGGGGAAACGTCAAAACCTGCCCCCTCCTGTCTGGAAAACACCATTTTTCGGGTGATTATAGATCGTTTTTCCCAAAAATTGGCGCACTTGCCCCGTTGCCGGGGCTGCCATCTGCCTCCCCCCCTGGCTGGCTTTTCTTCCCCATGTTTTTCCCGGGCTGAAAGGATTTTCCCTAAACCCCCAATTGTCTGGAAGGGGATTAAATTTGTCTCCGGTTTTTGGCGACCCCTGTGAAACCCAACTGCAGGTAAACCCTCGATTTTCTCTTCCGGTACCACCCACAGACGAAGGGCCAAGTGGAGGGGGTAAAAACCAAAGTCTTGGGATTCTCCCTTTTGTCTTTTTCCGTCTCGGCCCCAAGTGTTTGGGGCCCAAATTTTCCTGCCGTGGGGGGGAGTTCCCCCTAAAACCCCCCTTTGGGAGTCCAAAGCCCCGGGGGGGCCCTCCCCTTCTACATCGTGTATGGCTTGAAATCTCCCCCCCCCTTCCCTCTGGAAACCCTTTCCTCCGAGGTTTCCGGCGGCAGACGACGGGTTCAAGACTTGAAGGCTATCGGGTTTCCCAGACCCCCCCAGTCGCTGCTCCGCCCCTTCCCGGGGCCATGAAGACTAAAGGGGGAAAAGGAAAAGGGAATCCCCCCTCCGGGGGTTTCTCTCCAGGTAAAAAGGTGTGGCTCCCCCGTCTAGATACGTCCTTTTAAAAAAGATCCCCTTCACAAAAACTGGGAAACCCCTTTTTCCTTTTCTGGGAACCCTTTTAAAAGGCCCATCAGCCGCATAAACCCAAGGTGTCATACAAACTCCGGCTCCCACCTAGATGGGGAATCCCCAACTCGTTTTCACGTCTCCTTACTAAAACCCCCGGGTTTTCCTTAATGTTTTTCCCAAAGGCCCTTCATCCTCCATCTGTGGTGATGGGGGCCCCAATGCCCTTCGAGGTCAAAAAAATTCTGGGCATGGGGAAACTGGGGGAAACGTTTATTTCCCCCGGGTGGACGGGAAAGGGGGTTGGCCCCCGGGAAGAGGGGGGTTCCTGGGACCGGGGGGGAAAACCCATCCTAAAAACCGCCCCTTATCCAGAGTTTTTTCTCCAATCCAGTAAGAGGGGGGGGGCTCAAGGGGGGGGGCCCCAAAGGGGGGGGGGCCCCCTGTCACGGACCCCCTGGGGGAACCCCCTCCCCGGGTCGCAGGCGCGCCCCTGCCCCTGCCCCAGCGGAGCCCCTTTCCCCCAAAGTCGGGTTCGGGGTCCGGGGGGGTTTGGGGTCCCTTCCCCGGCGGGTTTACTTTCCCGGCCCCCGTCCGCCCCAGGGGGTCTTCATTCATGGCGCATGGCTCCCCCCTAAGGGGGCGCGGGCCCGGGCGGGTTTTAAAAATTTAAAAAGGGGGAGGCGGCCCGGAAATTTGGGCAAGGGGCCCGGGGACTGCCCTATTTAATTTCCCCCCCCCTTCCCGCTGGCCCTTCCCGGATCCTTGGTTTTATATTCCCAAAGGTGAAAGTTTGGGGTTTCCCGAGGTTCCTGTCTTGCCCTTTCCTGGTACCGACTCTCTGCTTACGGGTTTTCCCTTTTACGAACCTTGCCCCCTGCCCTGACCTCCCCGCTTTTGTTTCCCCTACAACCGAAGGGCCCTCTGTCCTTACCCCCCTTGCCCGTTTTAGACCCCAAACCTGCCCGGGCCCTTTTGTACCTCGCACTCTTTGGGCCCCCACCGCAGGCAAAACCCCCCGTGATAGTGACCTGGTGGAAACCCGCCCCAGCAAGACCATCCCGTTTGCGGCGGGGTTTTGAATACCGGGTCCCACTTTTTTTCCCCTCCCCGGGTTTGGGGGGTTACGCCAACCCCCTCGGGGGTCCATTCCACCTCCAACCGTAACCCCCTTCTGTATTTATTTTACTTCTATCTGAAAAGACTTTGGTAAAAACAAGTTCAATTTGGGGTTCCCTTTATTATAATTACGAAAAATTTTCTTTTTTATTGTTATCTATACATGTTTATACTTTTTTTTTATGATACGGGGAGGAGTTATTTATGCCTTTAATATTTTCCCTTTTAAAAATTTTGAGAAAAAAATATATGAAAAAAACATATTTATTGCTAGTTTTAAATAATTAAAAAGGGAAAACGTTATATATTTTTAAAATGTTTTATTTTTACATGATTTTTTTTTTGCACATGTGTATTATTTTTAACCCCCTTTAAAGGGTGCCCCAAAAACTTTTTTACGACAAACATGCGGGCTTCTGTGTGCAGTGACACCGAAAGACGTTGCTGCAAACAGAGGAGTTTTGCTGCCTCTAGCGCCACAATTTCCTAAGAAAACGGGGCTGTAGTTTTCATGAAAACCCTGAATGTAAAGGGACGGAGGAAACCATTTTAAACCCTGCTACTTAAACCCTTTGGGTTGCCGTGGTACATGAAAACCCTTTGGGATAAACAAAGGGGGTTTCCCCACTTCTGGTGACCCAATGTAGCCTGGGGAAAAAAATCCCCCCCCCCCCTTTTGTCAAAAACCCGTAGACCTAAAATAGGGCCCCCGGGCGTTTTTGTGTTGGCCCCGGCATTTTGGTTAAAACGGGCAGGGGAAAATGTATGGGAAATAGGTGCAACGGGAAAATTTTGTTTAGCATTTATTTTTCAGGGGTAAAATGCACCTGAATGTATGAAAGTGGTTTTTTTTGGGGTTCATAAATGGTTTTTAACCCAAAGTTTCAAATTCCTTCCCCCAAAAATTTTTAAAAAACCCTTTCCCCAAAAAAAAAAAATTTTAAAAATAAAAAAAACCCCAAAAAAAAAAATTTAAAACAAAAAAAAAGGTAAAAAATTTTTTGGCCCGCCGGAAATTTAAAAGGGGAAAAAGGAAATTTCCATTAGGGGAAAAAAGCAAAAAGTCAAGTGAATAGAAACTATGTACTGATCTTGCTTGGTGGACCACAGATCCCAGCAAGACCTGTGCTGTGCTGGCTCTTTCCGTATGTAGAATAAAGGGTGAGAGCTGCAAAAATAAGTTTAAAATTTAATGTAGTAAAAATTAAAAAATCTGAACAACATCATCAGTGGTTATTTAATGTAAAATTAGTTTTAGATTCTTTTAATTTTAAATACATTTTATAGAGATATTTTTATATTTTTGGAATATTATATATTTTTATATTAATTTATATGATAACATGTTTTATTAAATTTAAATAATTTAATTTTATATAGTTTGATAATTATCATAAATTAGTTTTTTATTATTGATCTGGTGTAAGTTGTGAAATAATGGAAATTTTTTCCCTAACAGCAAGTCTAGCTCCACTTCGACTCCTCAGGCTCAGGCAGACCACATTGAGATAGGTATGTCTGTCGGAGCAGTAATGCGCCTAGTTTTGCCGAACCACATTCATATATGTGTCTAATATTATGGGTGTGGTGCAACGCCCCCAGAATGCCCCCAAAACACCCCCTCATGTTAGACGCATTAAAAAAGTGTCAAGTCTTACGAACAATGCACCTAACACAGTCCTTTGGCACATTAAACATTGTAGCCGGCTCACGTTGGCACATTTGACGCCAGAAAAGGGTGAAAAACCCGATCATACATGTCTCCCATAGTGTAAAGTGTTAGCATACAGGAGTATGCTAATACATTACAAAGTGTAAAACAAAAAGTGTAAAATAGCTATTCCTTAATGGGATTTAAAAAATAAAAAGTAAAAAACAAAACATAAATAAAATAAAAATAAACATGCAATAAAAAAATATTATGCATGCATTAGACACAAAAAAGTACCCTATCCACACGACCACAATAATCTGTAGAATTAATCTAAAAAATTATATAGTGTGATTGTGCATGGTGTAAAAAATTATTTAAAACACAAATGCAGAAAAATACTTTTTGTATGTTTACACTGCAAAATATATATTTTTTTAGATTCTGCAGTAATTTATATGTAAACTCTAACTATGCCCCCAAATATACAACTTCTCCTTTATAAAACAAGTCCTCAAACAACCTCGTTGCTAAAAAAATATAAAAAAAATTTCGACTGTTGAAACACAATGAGGCAAAAAGTTAGCTGGTCATTGAGGCCTTTTCAGGCCTGGTGCTTCAGGGGTTAACATAACCTCTTTTTGTTATGTCTTATGAGTGTGCATTATCTTTGTGTATTGATTTCACATTTTTTTAGATGTTTCAGTTATCTATTTCTCTTCACTTTATTACTTTTTGTTTTATTATATAATTGTATGAGATACCGAAATGTTTTTTGAGATGCATTTTATTGGTCAATTATTTCACTTCTTATTACTCTCACGTGTTTTCATATATTTGTATTTAATGTTACTTATGCTTTTTTTGCTTTTGCGCACAGTCATTTGCTTTCTGTTCTTGTGCATTTCTCCATCAACCAACTGGGACAAAACAGCTCCTAGTCCTGTATTAGAAGCATCTGCCTGTACTACACATTCAGCCTTGAAATCAGAGGCACTTAATACAGGTCTTTTACAAAGCACCTCTTTCAACTTCTGGAAAGCCTCCTCCGCCTTCTTATCCCACTTCACCATTAAAGACTGAGGAGGACATGAGCACTTTATGAAATTAATTGGTTGCTATGGGCAACAAAGAAAGTCTTACACCTAGACAGTTTTCATATATGTGGCCCTTAGAGCCTGAAGTAAGGTCTGTAAGAGGAACTGCAAATGAGCCAAAATTTAGCAGGAATCTTCTATAATATCCAGCTACCCCTAAGAAGGCTCTAACTTGCTTTTGGACACGGGCTAAGGCCAATTTTTAAAAGCTTCAATTTTATCGAGTTGTGGCTTAATGACTCCCCGACCAATGTTGTACCCCAGGTATCAAGCCTCCTCGAAACCTATGGTTCATTTTTTGGATTTTACAGTCAGGCCTGCCTTCCTAATCTAGTCCAGGACCGCCTGAACCTTAGCCAGCTGAGATCTCCAGTCTAAGCTGAGAATTACCACATCGTCCAAATATGCAGCTGCATATTTTCCATGAGGTTGTAGGACAAAATCCGTTAATCTCTGTAACGTGGCAGGGGCACCATGGAGGCCAAAAGGAAGAAAGACATATTAAAAATCACCATCTGGCTTAGAAAAGGCTATTTTTTCCCTTGCCGCTTTAGTAAGTGGCACCTGCCGATAGCCCTTTGTAAGATCCAGAGTGGTGATATACCTGGCGGGCCCAACCTGTCTATCAACTCATCCGCTCATCCGGTATAGGATATGCATCAAATTTGGATATATAATTCAGTTTCCTAAGCTCATTGTCACACTGCGTGCTGTGGTCCGACTCCCGGACCACGGCTGTGCTCATGACACGGTTCATGGCACTTCTCGCACTGCAGTCCGGGCCTCTGGCTTCCTCCTCAATCAGCGCACTGCTCTGTCTCTTTCTGCTTCAATACTAGCCACTAGGGGTGCACTCACGCCAGTCTCCTGGATTTAAAGGGCCCGTGCACAACAGGTATTCTCTCTCCTATTATGGCTTTTGGGCTGGTGCTTTTTAGGGATTTCTCTTCCTGCCATGCGTGCCCAGTCTTTGGTATCCGTTTCTTACTAACTTTCCATCGTATTCTTCCTACTCCACTGTCTTCTGATCCTGCCTATGACTTGTCTGGCTTTCTTCCGCCTGCTACGTGCTGTTCCTGATGTGTCTGCCTGCCTGGCTATCTGACTTTCTGCGCTACACTCTTGTCTGTTCCAGTGTCAACCTCTCCTGCTTTGGCTGTCACCACTAGGACCTGCATCGGGGCTATCGACCCTGTCCTCTGAATTATCATGAAACAACGAGGCCTTGGTTGCAACCGTCTGGGAGGGGTTGGCTGGTCATATCAAGGATGAATTAGCAGGGCGTGATCTGCCCACCAGTTTGGACGACATCATCACCTTGGCCACCCACATCGATGTCCGCTTCTCTGAACATCAACAGAAGGTGCTGCTTCTATGGGAAACTTTCTACCCCCACAGAAGTCCTCATCTGACACCCGTCTTTCAGCGACCTCTTCAACCTGTCCCTTCTCACAATCAGGAAAAGCCCATGCAAGTGGATAGAGCCCAACTGTCGAAGGAGGAAGAGGCTCACAGATGAATCTTCAGCTTGTGCCTTTATTGTGGTGCCCAAGGTCACATACAAAGGGATTGCCCTATCCGTCCAGGAAACTCCAGAGTCTAGGTTACGTGGGAGTGGTAAACCTGGGCATGGAACTTTCCTTTCTACCACTGACCATGTCGGTCAGCTTAGTACTTCCTTCCAGTTCCAAACTTCAAATTGCCAGCTTCTTGGACTCGGGTTCGGCAGGCAACTTTATCCATACCGCTGTTGTTGCCAAGTACCATCTGTTCATGATTCCCTTCATCAAACCCCCCTCCATCTCATAATTTAGTGGGGAGATCCTCTCTTGTAGCATCCGGTGCTGTATGCAACCCCTTACTCTGCGCGTTGGAGTGTTACATCAGGAGCAAATCTCCTTCCTCATACTACCGTGCTTCTCAAGCACTCTTATTCTGGGAGTTCCCTTGGTTACTTCTGGGCCTCCCTTGGTTAGGCAACCACAGCCCTAACATCAACTGGAAAACTTACAAAGCTACACGCTGGAGCACCCGCTGTCATTCTTCCTGCATCATGGTCCCACAGCCTCCACGTATAGTGGGGATCTCGACTTTTTAGCCTGCTGTTCCTGCTCCCCCGGTCTTCCAGCACACTATCAGGAATTTGCGGACGTCTTCTGCAAAAAACAGGCAGAATTTCTCCCTTCTCATCGGCCCTTTGATTGCCCAATAGAACTTCAGCCTGATTCTACTCCTCATCGGGGTAGAGTATATCCTCTATGCCAGCCTGAAACTGACCATGATGGCTTACATCAAGGAGAAATTAGAAAAGGGCTTCATCCACAAGCCACCCTCACCTTGTTGAAAAGAAAGACGGGTCCCTTTGGCCTTGCATCAACTATCGGTGTTTTAATAAAATCACCATTACGAATTGTTACCCGCTGCTGTTAATTTCTGAACTCTTCGATAAAATCCGGGGGGGCCACAGTCTTCTCCACACTCAACCTTCGGTGCTCTTACAATCTAATCTGTATCCGCGAGTGGGTAAAAAACCGCCTTTAACACCCGGGATGGCCACTACGAGTATCTGGTTATGCCTTTCGGTATCAGTGTTACAAGAATTTGTGAATGACATCTTCCGGAATCTTCTGTACGACTTTGTACTGGTTTACCTGAGACAATATTCTGATCTACTCTCCAGATCTTGAATCTCATTGCGCTCATGTTTGATGGGTGCTTTCCCGCCTCAGATGCAACCACCTCTATGCCAAGTTGGAGAAGTGTGTATTCGAACGCCCCAGTTTGCTATTCTTGGGGTATTTAGTTTCGGCACAAGGTCTTCAAATGAATCTGGAGAAGTCGACAGCAGTGCTAAACTGGCCACGCCCTATCAGTCTAGCCATCCAGCGATTCATCGGTTTTTCGAACTACTATCGCCAGTTCATCCCACACTTCTCCACCTTCATAGCTCTTATTGTCGTCCTTATCACGAAGGGCAGTAACTCTTGTTTATGAACCTGAAGGCTGAAGAAGCGTTTGTCCACTTGAAATCGGCCTTCGTCTCCAACTCTGTTCTTCACTGCCCAGATCCAGAGAAACCCTTCTTTCTGGAGTCGACACCTCCTCGGTTGGAGCTGGAGCCATCCTCTTGCAAATATTCGCCACAGGCAAATTCCTTACTTGTGGATTCTTGTAGAGAGCCTTCTCCGCTGCTGAAAAGAATTACTCTATCCAGGACAGGGAACTTATGGTGATCAAGCTTGTATTGGGCGAATGGTGTCATCTTCCGGAGGGTGCCCTACATCCCATTACTATCTAAACAGACCACAAAAATCTTCTATATCTACTAATGGCTCAACCTCTGAATCCTCGTCATGCTCGCTGGTCCCAATTCTTTTCTTGTCTCAACTTTAACCTCCACTTCCGACCAGCCGCCAAAAAGCTTAGGGCTGATGCTCTGTACTGAGCCATGGATGTTTCTGATGCTGAACCTGAACCACAACACTTTATCCCCCCTGATTGCCTCGTCCTTGCTGCCTCCATAAAGTTGCGAGTAATTTCACCAGGTAGGACCTTCCTGCACCAAGGAAGCGGGTTCTGTCCTGGAGTCAGCCCCCTAGAGTTGCCAGATATCCTGGGTACCGCAAGTCCCTCAACCTGATTGCTTGACATTACTGGTGGCCTTCTCTTGTGCAGGATGTCAAAGACTTTGTGGCCACTTGTCCCAACTGTGCCCGAGATAAGAGCTCTTATCTGTGACCCGCAGGTTTCCTGCTGCCCCTACCTGTGCCAGAAGTACCATGGAGCCACGATGTGATGCTATGCAGCTGGCCACACCGTTCTTGCAGCATATCTTTCATTTACGTGGGATGCTTTCAAACATCGTCTTGGATAGAGTTGTACAGTTTACCTCTCGCTTTTGGCATGCCTTGTGCTCTCTTCTAAAAATTAAACTGGATTTCTCATCGGCCTACTTTCCACAGTCCAGTGGCCAAGTGGAACGGGTCAACCAGATCCGGGTGAATTATCCGCACCAGTTTGTCTCTGCACTTTCGTCTTACTCTGCCTCTCCCTACCTCTTCGGAAGTTCCTGTTGCCGATGTTCTAGTGCGTGACTTCCTTCAAATTTGGCAACTCACCTGTCAAAATTTATTCTGAGCTTCTGCCCGTTTCAAGTCACAAGCCAACAAAAGACGTAGCGCGCCTCCCACGTACCAACCCGAGGATAAAGTCTTTCTCTCTTCCAAGCACATCCACCGCCGAGTGGTTTCCCCTGCCACACCTCCCAGTACTGAAGGAACTTATAACGTGAAGCAAATCCTTGATATGAAATGTTCCAGAGGTAAAACCTGTTATCTCATTGACTGGAAGGGCTTTGGTCCTAAGGAGAGGTCCTGAGAGCCACAAGAAAACATCAACGCTCACACTCTTATCCATCATTTTCACAGATTTCGGTTCCTTGGTAGGTGGGGGACCCTAAGAGGAGGGATACTGTTACATTGTCTGCTGTGGTCCACTCGCCACCCGGCTCCTGGCACGTATCGTGCTGTGGTCCCGACCTCTGGCCGCAGGCATGCCCGTTCCCAGTGCTCATTCCACTGTGTGTATACTCAGCTGGCCCCGTCCTGCTTCTCTCTCCTTTTATGGCCTTTGGGCTGACACTTTTTAGGGATTCTTCTTCCTGCCTTCCGCGCCCAGTTGTTGGTGTCTATTCCCTAGTGACGTTCCATTGCGTTCTCTAGTGAATCCTTCCTACTCTACCGTCTGTTTCTGCTGAACCCACCTATGGCTTGTTTGGGCATCTACTGTCTGCTATGCGCTGTTCCTGCCATGTCTGCCTGCCTGGCTATCTGACTCTGCGCTACGTTCCTGTCTGTTCTAGTGTCCACGTCTCCTGCTTTGGCTGCCACTGCTAGAACCTGCGTTATGGGTAGCGACCTGGGGGTTTCCGTGTGCCAAAGCCTGCACTGCCTTGTAGCGGGCTCCGGTGAAGACAAGGGGCCCCTTGGACGCCGCTCACTGGGTAGGTCACGCCAAGCCTACGTAGTGACCAGGGGCTTGACCAACCACTTGGTGACCTTTCTATAACCTCCAGCGTCAACATTTTTTGTACCTCCTCTGAGATATCTTCGGGCTTTGGTCACACAATAGGGTCTCAGGGCCACATGTATGAACTGTTTAGGTTAAAATCACTTGCTAACAGAAAAGGTGAGAGACCACAAGTTAAATCATTGGCCCCTACCTTTTCCGGCCGACATGTTTTCGCCCCAGCTAAAAACTCTCTTTTTCAATCTTCATTTTAGGCGTCACTTTTTTTGAAGAAATTAACCTCCCTAGGTTTACACACAGCAATGAGAGCTTCCCTGTCTTTCTATTTTTTAAGGAAGTTCACATGATAGATCTGGAGTAGTTTTCTTTTCCCTGGTTGATACATGTAATTCGCCTCACCGACTTTTTCCTTGACCTCATAGGGACTTTGCCATTTTGCCAAAAATTAACTTTCAATGATTGGTACTAACACCAACACATGGTCAACAGGCTTAAAGGTCCTGACCCTTGTGGACCTATTATAAACTCCAGCCTGTGCTTCCTGAGCCTGCTGCATATGCTTTTTTAACAATTAGCATCACTGCAGTAATCCTATCCTGCATTACTATAACATGTTTGATGACACTGCAGTGAGGTGTTTGCTCCTTCTCCCAGGTTTCTTTTGCTACAGTATATCCAACAGACCTCTGGGATGTCTACCATATAATAGCTCAAATGGGGGAAAAACAGTGAAAGCCAGCATAACCTCTCTTATAGGAAACATCGGGTAAGGCAGAAGATGGTCCCAGTCTTTCCCATCCTTGTCTATCACCTTTTTGAGCATCCCCTTCAAGGTTCTGTTAAACCTTTCTACAAGGCCATCAGTCTGGGGATGATACACTGAGGTTAGCAGCTGTTTAATTTGTAGGGGATAACACAGCAATTTTGTACTTTTTGCCATTAAAGGGATCCCCTGGTCAGTATGGATTTCTTTTTGTATCCCATTCTGGGTAAACATATGAAAAGGTTCCCTGGCAATCACCTTCACAGAGGTGCTCCTGAGAGGGATTGCTTCAGGGTACCGGGTGGCATATAGTACAGGATTACTGTGCTGGAGACCCTAGGCAGACTTGGGGAGTGGACCAACCAAATCCATAGCAATACGCTTGAATGGCATCTCAATTATTGGCAGCGGAACCAGCGATTTATAGAAGTGTGGCCAAAGGGGTGATAATCTGGACATGACTGATAGAAATTCTATAACTCTTTATATATGCCAAAGTTCTGCTCTTTGGACTCCTGGGGGCGGGGCGCTGAGTGCGGTCGACTTTTAACAGAGCTCCTGCATCCATGAATAGAATTTCGGCTTTGTCCCGGGCATCCTATACCTATCCAGCCAAAAAACATTGGGGAGGCGTGTGGAGCTGTTGAGAAGTCAGGAGACTCTAATATTTTATCCCCGGAGCCTGTGAGCAGCGAGGTAGACTGCAGTGACGACGAAAGGCCGGCTCCCACGCGAACACCGGAGCCGAGCGGCCCTTAAAACCAGCGGTGTGCACCGCAATCACATCAGACCTACACGCAGACAAGGAGACCCAATTGCAACACCCGAACGAACAAGGCGAGAACATCCGGGGCAACCGGCATAACCTCAGGGTGCTCTGGAGAGGACTTCCTGCCAAAAGTGACGGGTGAACCGCTGCACGGGAGATCCGGCCCCTGACCCCGAGATCCACAGTTGGTGCTCTGCCAACCCGGCACCCGTGTAGACGTCCCAGCGATCATGATTACCCACTTCCACGACGACGTCCCTCATAGGCTGCAAGATTTTACTCCGAATCATCTCCTTAGGACCATGCCGGTGACTGTGCAAACGCGTCTACACTCCGTGAGACAGCTTGTCTTCTGCTTTCAAGGTGACCCGTGTCAAGTAAACGGGCCCTGCCGCTGACTCGCCTAGAAACCGGTAATGTCTGAACTTTTCTGGGGGGACTTAGAGGCCTGAGCCCACCGCCCTGCTTCTGAGGAGCCGGACGAGGACACCACATACCCCCTGATCCTACCATACAATAGACCTACATCTTACCGTTGTGCACAGTTACAGGGGGGCTCGCACACGTGGTGCAGAGTAACACTAAACAATCTGGAACGACTGGTTCATAGAGTAGGTTTACCGTACCACATTGCTAGCCCCTTAATCTGGTGCCCACCAAACATTGGGAGAAGTTCTCACTAAAACCAGGTACAGGGGGACCCCTGACACCTCTTGTGCTCCTGCTCTCTCATTTGCTAAGGTTACATATAATCAGACTTGTGCATGGACTCTCATTGCTCACAAACAGCTAACACTGCATAGAGAGATTTTCTGAATTTGCTCTGGCGAATAACATTTGCTGTTATCCCTTGTCCACCCACAAGAGGGCAGCAAAATATCAAGAATCTCAGTTTCTAAGGAGAACCTGGTATGCACATATTGTTGGGACTGCTGACAGTTGTTTAACAGGTTGTGCCTCTGTTTTCTCTATTTCCTGTTTCATATGCTTCCGAGCTTTGGGGTGTTTGACTCTTGATTAGGCGGCTCACTCGGCAGATAGCTGCTTGATCACGGTACAAATATCCCTCCTCAATTCTGGTGTGGTGCACACGTCAGAAGCTAAGAGACTGGTCAAGCATACTCTTGGCCCTAGGGACTCGACCTCAGATAGGTCAGAACTGTGAGCAGTACCGATACTCTCCGCTGTGACCCAGCAGTGAACCAGGTTTGATCTGCTATCGTACGACATTAAGACCTCCAGAGCCCTTCTTTTCAATACCTCCACCTAGCCCTTATTACCCAGCCTAGCCCCTAGCCACTGCCAGGAATTCACCACGCTATGCCCAAAAGTATCTGTCAAACCACTGGTGCTCATTGCACCCCTGGGTGCGCCACAATGGGAGTCTTGGGAGTATGGACAGATTTGTTCACAGGCAGACCCCGAGTAGAACCACCCATTCCTCCACAGTGGTACCCAAGCGCGCCAAGCGCACACTCAAAACACAGACAACACAAGCCAGAAAATCCCCGGCCTCTTAACGATCTTCTCCACTCCAACCAGAAATGTCAACCCACGACATCTCCCACGCGAGCACTGCCTCAGCAACACCCCAAGCTCAACAATTGGAGGAAGGTACTGGCCTGGATTCCCCCACCTCCTCGGCAGCGGCGTTGGCGTTGGCACAGGAGGTTTCTCGCCTCCTTCTCCTGGTCCTAGACGGAGGTTTGACATTATCCAGGCTTTAATCAATGCCGCCCTTTCTCAAATTACGACAAACTCACAGAAAAGTCTGAAGTTTAGAACAGTGGACATGGAAGAGAATATCAGCAGAATAGATGATGCCTCTGCAACAAACCACCGAGCCATAGTAATGCTTCAAAACAAATTAGAAGACCTAGAGAACAGGGAGCGACGGAACAATTTGCGCTTAATAGGGGTGCCAGAGTCTATACCTCCTGATGCTCTGGCCACCTATTTAGTCACAGACTTCACAGCGGCACTGGAAATTGATCTCCCGAAAGACCCGCTTCTAATAGAACGAGTACACCGCTTGGGAGTGAGGAGTGAGCAATGAGGAAGACCATGGCCCATAATAGCCAGTTTTCACAATTGGAAGGTCAAGGAAAATTCTTGAAATCCTACAGAGGAGAGAGGTCAGAGTATGGGGAGAGAAAATACTCATTTTCCAGGACTTTCCCCAACAGGTTTCTATGAGGAGAAGAGTCTTCTGCCCTGTGTGTAAATACCTTCATGACCAAGAAATAAGATTCCAATTGTTATACCCCACGAGACTAAAAGTGCAAGAGAATGGGCAGGCGGTTTTCTATGACTCCCCCGAGGAAGCGCCGCGCCACTTTCTCCCACAGGGAAGAGACTGAACCTAGAGTAGGAGGCTCGCTGGGACGTCTTCGGTCATCATACCCAGCTAACTGCACTGAGTCAAACTCCCCCATTCAGGGATACAGGATGAGGGATCACGGGCAGGAGGACTGAGTAGTTTCCCCCCCCCACTCTCTGAAAATAGTCTCATGGAACGAGGCAGGGATTAAATACCCCGAAGAAAAGGAGAAAAGGGCGGACATACTTTGTCTTCAGGAGACTCATTGGCAGTCGGGTAACTTCGTCCCCCTGAGGGCCTTATGGCTTGACCTTCCGATAGTGGCCAATTATAAATCAAAGACCAGAGGTGTCGCTATATCCTTCCACACAGGCCTTGTCCAGGAAATAGTAGAACAGTAAACAGATGACGACGGCAGATTTATTTTCTTGCGAATCAGGATCGCAAATAAAATCTATACTCTGGTTAACTTATACACGCCTAATGCCCCTAATGGGTCCTTCTTTACTGGCTTACACAACTTTCTCCTACAAAGGGATCATTTGAATATTCTGATGGCAGGGGATTTTAATATAGCTCCTCATCCCACCCTAGATAGATCGCATCCTATATCAAGTGGGGTCTCCCTTCAGCCCTCAATAAAAGCCTTGATGGAAAGCTTGAACATATATGATCACTGGAGGGCAACCAACCCCTCAGACAGATCATACACCTTTTACTCGGCAATACATAACACCTATTCAAGAATTGATCTAATGCTGGTCTCCTCTTCAATGTATCCCAATATTTTGGATTCTCATATTCCCCTAATCGCAGTTTTCGGACCACGCTCCAATAACAATGACATTAGGTTTTTTCCCCTACGGTCGAGGGTGTGGCGCTTTTCCAGCTACCTGCGTGATTCTGAGAATTTCCCAGAGTTTTTGAGGGTACATTGGACACAATTTACAAAAGACAACGCACAGCATGAATACAACATCCTCCTATTCTGGCTGACGAGTAAAGTGGTAATGTGGGGCAATATCCTCAGTTATGTTGGAATGAAACATAGGACCAACCATCAAAAATTTTGGGAATGCCTTCTGCATACCAAATATTCTGCTCTTCCTAAGGTGGCGAAACATAGCCTCATTGTGAGGGACACGATCGGAGCCTGGAAGGCCTGTAGAACCCTGTTTTCTCTGCCCTACCAGACCAGTAGATATCATCCTATCTATGGACACCCAGAATTCAAACCTGGCCTTGATAACCCCCAATTTAAAGTCTGGAGGAGTAAGGGGATTTTAACTATTTCCCAGCTTATTCACCCTTCCCACCAACGGATTTACTCTCTCTCAGAATTATCTCAAATATATAACTTGCCTCCATCACATTTTTTTTACTTACTCCCAAATAGTGAGTTTTTATAGAAGTAAGGACATGAGGCCGTCTCATTTTCAATTGAATGCTTTTGATAATGTTATTGGCCCTACTTCTTCAACAGACCACTCTCTATCAGCGCTATATGCTGGTCTTCGTAGGGGTTCAGAAGACGAGGGGCCTTGCAGGATTTTTGCTAAGTGGGAGAAGGTCTACCCTAACCAGGAGATCTCTACTACAATTCTCCAGGGATGGCTGAAGATTCATAAATATATAGTTAATGAGAAGTGGAGGGACACGTTCTTTAGAATCGCCCATTCCGCAATTTACGGTTTTAATATCCCCTCCCACCCAGCTTGTCCAGACCGTTTGATGTCCTGCCCCAAGTGTGGCACCCCCCGCACGGATTTTGTCCATAGTATATGGACCTGTGTGGAAACCATGAAGTTCTGGGAGACAGTCATACAAACTCTGAATTTTAAGTTTCGATGTCATTTAACTTTAGAGCCAACACAGCTCCTGTTCCATAATTTACCACAACATTTTAGGAACCACTCACTTCTGCATATATTTTTATTAGCGTCTAAAAGAAGCCTCCTGGCCAAATGGTTGGAACCAACCGTCCCAACATTGCAGGAAGTGATCCAGGCGGTAAAACATCATCTCGAAATGGACAGAATCGACATTATCAGAACTAAGGAAACCCAAGGCTCTACATTTTTCAAGAAATGGCAGGAGTTTATAGTTAACTTTTACACCCCTCCTGGTATCTCTCCTCTCGACTAGCAGGCGCTCTGGGGGCTTTGGATGTCTGTCTCCCATAACACGGGAGCTTTACCTCAGCCATATCCTGACACCGTGCCCTGGATACTCCCTTGGTAGCTGTGCATCAGAGTTGGGGGTGAATTTATCCTCTATCTATTTCACTTCCTCGGGTGTTGTGGGATGAGGGCCGTGTGGCGATCCCGCAGCATTGCACCAGCACAGTATTTGTTTTCACCTTTTATTCAAGACCTTACTTGATTACATAGGTGTATGTGATTATGTCTCTTATACCTATCTGCGTATGGGGACCACTGTTTTGTATTGTTTTGTTTTGTTTTACTTTTTTATTATTTTTTGTTTTCTTTCTTCAGTGAAGATGGAGCCGTCTTTTGCTTCATCCTTATTATTATGATGCCAAAGTATGTCATTAGTGCTATTTTGTACTTTCATTACTTAGTACTTTTCTTATCTGTACTAATGATGCCTTATATTATTTCTTTGTGTATCAAGTGGTATCTCATTTATTGGACAGTTATTATATGTTTTTGTTATTGTAAAATGTAATAAAAATTATGTTTACAAAAAATTTTTTTTCGGGAATTACTCCACACAGTGCAGCAGACTCAGGAGGCACACATGGCTCACCCCTCCGCAGAAAATAGAACTAAGATGTGCGAGGCTCAGTGCTTGCTGGAAGCCTTCTTACAAGGCCATGCTTGTAGACACATTAGGAGCGCCCAAAATAAATTTTTCAGGTGGGGAGGTAGACAGGGCAGACTCCTAGCAAACCTGACCAAGCCACTGAGGGCACGCCCCCCAATTTCAGCTATTAGGTGCCCAATAACAGAAGCTATCCTTACAGAACCTGAGGCCATCGGAAAAGCCTTTATTGACTATTATGAGTCACTTTACAGTGCCACTCCCTATGAGACACGGAAAGTATCTGCGTTCCTTGATAATATAAGACTCCCGTGAATCACGGATGAACAACGAGATATGTTGGAGCGGCCCATTGTCGAGGAGGAGGTTCATACTGCGATACTTTCGTCTGCAAATGGAAAGACCCCTGGCCCGGACAGCTTCTCGGCCGAGTATTACAAACCCTTTAGCAGAGTTAATCCCGTACCTCACTAAGTTATACAATGACATTTACCTAGGCACCAGAGAGGTGGACTCGTTCCTGGATTCCAGGACGAGCCTCCTACCTAGCTTATGTCCTACCGCCCAATATCACTCCTAAATTCTGATTACAAACTTCTAGCAAATATAATTGCTAATGGGATTCAAATTTTTCTTCCACAGATTATTCACCCGTACCTATCGGGATCTGTGAGGGATCGGCACTCCATCAAAAATGTCAGGGCGGTGGCGGTGGCAATTCAGGTGGCCCAAGATCCAACGCATTCTGTCTCCATGCTTCTCAGTTTGGACGCGGCGGAGAAAGCTTTCGACAAGGTGACTTGGCCGTTCCTCACTGCCACCCTGACAAACCGTGGGTTTGGGTCGGTATTCACGCGGTTCCTGGAATTGTTGCACCTCAACTGCACCACTTCCCTACTAATAAACGGCCACCTTTCCCTGATCATTGACCTATTTAGAGGGACAAAACAGGGATGCCCACTCTCGCCAATACTATTCAATTTCTCCTTGGATCCCCTTTTACACCAACTCACACAATCCCCGCAGTTTCACGGAATCAATCTTTTGGGCACGGAATTAAAGTTAACCGCGTACGCAGATGATTTGCTTTTTTTTTTTATCAATTGAAAGTTTATTACAATTTTTTTCATATAAACAAACAACATACATCGAGAAATGAATCATGAAGGATTGCTACTTCAATAGATCAGAACAGAGATCTAAATCTGTTTAAAACTCAGAGGATATCCATAGGCTATTGCCTCATCAAAATAAGGAATACAAAGCTTCAATCCTCGAAATAAAGAGTAAAGCAATATTGAGAACTTTTAACTAACACTCTAGACATGACCAGAAATAACTAGACAAATTAACGACGGAGGGATACATCATGGAAAAAATGGTTGGGATTTGGGGGGAGTAGACTTCTAAGGCCATTAGCAGTTAATCTGTATAAGACTTCAGAGTTAATAATCCAGTATGTGTCCCAAAAGGACCATGTCCTATCAAAGAGATCCAGTCTGTCATGCAAGGAGGCCATCAACCGTTCCATTCGGCGTACCTCCTTCACCCTGTTGATTAGATCAGAAATCCCAGGGGGGGGAAGTCTGCTTCCATCTACCCGCAATCAGACATCTGGCCGCTGTGAGGATATGTAGCATGAGTCTAGTCCTATCCTTAGAAAGATTCCTAACTGGCCCATTGAGCAAGTATATAATTGGGTCAAGCGGGATCACCACATCCAGAATCTCCACCATTAAATCCCTGACCTGGGACCAGAACGTCTGCAAGGCGGAGCATTCCCAAAAGATGTGGGGAAGGGTCCCCACCGCAGCCCGACACCTCCAACAGCTAGGGGAGGATTGGGGGAACCACTTGTGGAGCATGTCAGGTGTGTGGTACCAAAAGAGGAGAATCTTATACAAGTTCTCCTTTTGGGCAACACAGACCGACGACCTGGCCGCCGCCTTCCAGATGTGTTGCCAAGTTGAATAAGAAATAGACCTGCCCATGTAACGCTCCCACTTCCCCATGTATTTGTGAACTACGGGTTCGTCTGAAGGGGAATCATTTAGGAGGGAGTAGATCCTAGAGATTAAACCCTTTGTCGAGGTACCTGCTTTGCAAAGAGATTCAAAGGGAGTCAGGGGGGAGAGGATACTAGTCCCATACAGGGAAAAAAGGAGGTAAGTGATCTGAAGATAGTGAAATTTAGAGCCCCGCGGTAAGACGTGGTCCTTCTGGATAGCCTCAAAGGAATGCAATCTGTGCTCCTGACCCCCCGCTATAGCCGCAAAGCGAAAGAGATCCCGTCCCAGCCATGGTCGAGCAAAGTAGCCCGAGGAGCTAGTGGGCAAAAGAGGGGTACAAACAAAAGAGGCCATAGGGGAGGCCAGCAAGGCCAGGTGAAATCTGTACTTGCAAAGTCGCCAAATTTGGATGGTGAATTTGACCGGGCCCAGTAAGTTCGATCCACCCGGCAGGGATCGAGAGTGCCGCAAGAAAGCATTAGGGTGCATAGGAGCTAACCACAGTTTCTCCACCTCCATCCATTTCGAATAAGAGCGTAAGGCGGACCATGCTGGAATGTGACGGAGATGCGTGGCCCAATAGTAATGTATCAGGTTTGGGACTGCAAGCCCCCCCCTCTGCTTGCTTGTCATGAGGACATCCTTGGCTACTCTATGCCTCCCTCGTGCCCAGATAAATTGGAGACAGGTTGCCTGTAGAGACCTCAGCTCCCTCAGAGGAATAGCCACAGGCAAAGTTTCGAAGAGGTATAAGAGTTTGGGCAAAATAGACATCTTGACTGTATTGACTCTGCCGAAGAAGGAAATAGGAAGCGAGTGCCATTTTTGGAGGAGGGCCTTCAGTTCCCTGAACAGTGGAGGGAAATTAGCCTGATAGAGGCAATCATATCTGTCAGTAATAAGGACACCTAGGTATTTAAGGGATTGGGTCTGCCATTTATATGGGAAATTGCCCCTGAGGGAGGAAAGGGCATCAGTGGACAGATTAATGGAGAGGGCCTCTGTTTTTGTAGTATTTACCTTATACCCAGAAAGAGAACCGAACCGTTCTAAAAGTGCGTGCAAGGCTGGGAGTGAAATATGCAGGTCGGTCAACGTCAGCAGAATATCGTTTATGAATAGCAAGAGCTTAAACTCTTTGTCCCTAACTGCTACCCCCTTGATGTCCGGTAGGATTCTGATAGCTGCTGCCAGTCTTAATCTTAAAAGGGGCAGAGATGTGATGGGGTAGCTTGACCGCTGCCGAGGGGGAGGAGTAAAGATTCTTAATGGCAGTTAAAAAAGATCCATTAAAGCCAAATACAGCTAACGTTTCAAATAGAAACGGCCACCCCAGCCGATCAAAGGCCTTTTCTGCATCTAGGCTAAGGAGGAGGGCCTGTTCCGAGCGAGCGTTCAAGACCTCAATCAGATCGATGGTCCCTCTGGTGTTGTCCCCTCCCTGACGAAAGGGGACAAAACCTACCTGGTCCTTATTGATCAGCTTGGGTAGCCAAACCCCCAATCTATTGGCCAATACTTTAGTGAAGATTTTGATGTCCGAATTTAGAAGGGCTATGGGCCTATAACTCGCGCTGTCAGCTGGGTCTTTGCCCGCCTTATGGATACGGGTAAGGTGGGAGTGGGACATGGATGTAGGAATTGGGAGACCCCCAGAAAAGAGTTAAAAAGGGTCAGCATGCGAGGGGCAAGGACTCCTGAGAAAACCTTGAAATACTGGTACGGAAGGCCGTCCGGACCCGGTGCTTTGCCTGAGGGAAGGGCCCTCAATACCTCCAGCCACTCCTCCATCTCTACAGGGGCATTAAGGGAAGCAGAAGCCTCAGGTGGAAGCTTAGCCAGGGGAAAAGTCTGGAGGAAGTCCCGAATGCACCTTCGCGCCGCCTCCTCGTTCTCCGGGAGGTCTGACGGCAAGGAGTATAGCTTGGAGAAAAAATCTGAAAATAATTTTGCTATGGACTCTGGGTTGTAGAAAAGGGTACCATCCCTCCCTCGCAAAGCCTACGGCATAAAATTAGCTGCCCTCTCTTTGATCTGGCACGCCAACATACTGTAGTTGAGCTCTTATTGCCATATTCAAAGTACCGTTGTTTAGAGTATAGGAGTAGCCTCTCGACATGTCGAATGGCAATAACCTTCAGCTCATTTCTCACCTCCACTATTCGCCTCAGGGTAGGAATGGACGGATGCTGGGACATTTTCCTTTGGATAGTTTTAAGACTATTTCACAGGGAGAGTTTCCTGGCCTCATTGTCCCTTTTAAGTTTGGAACCCAATGCGATACATTCGCCTCTCAAAACAGCTTTGTGGGCTTCCCATAGGATGGCTACCGATGCTACCGATCCCTCATTGATGTCAAAGTACGCAGTCAATGATTCACGCAGCTTGTCCCTGTGAATCGGATTTTTAAGGAGAGTTTCATTTAGCCTCCAATGACAGGTTCTAGACGGAGAGGACCTAAAGTTTATGTCGACCATGACCGGGGCGTGATCCGACCACGAAATCGGTTCTATCTCAGAGCCTGATAGAACACGCAGCATGGGGATATTTCCAAAAAAGTAGTCCAGTCTGGAATGGGTCTTATGGGGGTGTGAGTAAAACGTGAATTCCCTCTCTTTAGGGTGATTGATGCGCCACAAATCAAACAGGCCTTGAGCCCTAATAAGTTTCCCAAAGGCTGAAGAAAGCCTAGTCTGGGCTGCCCCTGAGCCCCTACCCCCAAATGTGGAGCGATCCATGACTTCAGAGAATATTAAGTTAAAGTCCCCCCCCAATAGTATAGAGGAAGGAGGGACTCCAGAGAGTTTATGGCAAACTCTGTTAAGAAAGGCTATCTGCGCAGAGTTGGGGACATACACATTACAAAGCGTGAGAGGCCTATTGTACAGTGTGGCCTGGAGAATAATAAAGCGCCCTGCTGGATCAATAAGCGAGAAGTGGACCCAAAGGAGGAAAACTTAGATTCAGATGAGACCCAGCTTTCTTAGTCTGGTTGGAAGCATGAATCAAGGGGGTTAAGTGTTACCCAAATGCAAAGGACCTTCAGCATTAAAGGTGTTTTGCAAGAAACAAATGGGCCCGCAAAGCCTTACATTCCCTCGGGGCCGTCGTCGCTTAGTATCGAATTAAAGGGCCCTTCACATTAAAGGTAAAATTTAAACCCAAAACGCAAAAAATGAGAGTTTGGGGTAAAAAAAAAAGAGTTGACTCTCATGTAGATTTTTACCAACTAAACCAACAATGTAAATTTTGAGATATTACTTTTAAAAACATTGGGATGTACCAAAACGGGACCCTTATTGGTAAATGTAATACCAAAGATATCCATTGTGCGGCCTGGAGGTCCAAACCGAGGGCCCAAATTTGGTCAAGGGCCACTATGGGGTGGTAATGCAACCCATTTGCATCGTGGCCCCAAAAAGTGGGTTCTTCCCCGTGGGCAATGCGTTGCATTGAAAACGATTGTTCTGAACTTTAAAACTGAGATGGGTTCAGGTGTTTTCCAGTTTTTTTCATTTATTAATGCAGCACAAAAAAACGTGATCACAGGCACAATCCCCGTGCAGTAAAATCACTTGGGAATAATCACGCGAATAAAAGTTGCAACATGCCGCGACATTGCAGCAGCAAAACACTGTGATGATCTTTCCCAAATGAAGACCCTTCCTCGACACTTCTTAAAACATCATGGAAGTGACCCAAAAACACTCAAGGTGTTTGGCTTTGATGTGGTACATCTGGGAATTAGAGGAGGGAACATTATGAGGGCACTTGAGGGAAACTAAATGGATTTCAACATTAAATACTATGGCTCCAAGAGGGCTCAATGAGAAACTAAATTTTGCCCCTTTCCTCTGACCCTCTTAGCAGGATTCCTTCCCCCCCCCCCCCCCACACCCACTTTTCCCTGTTTCCCCTCTGTCATGCATAGATATACATATCTTTTTTCTTTTTCCTGTTATGCACTTACTTATTTGACATGATTGTTTTTCACTTTTATTACTTTTCCTTTATTCTACTCTTCTCTCTCGCTATTTTAACTGTTTTTAATTGTTTGTATTCACTTTCACTAATTTTTGCATCCTTATTTATTTTCATGTGGATTCATGGTACCTCATCCTTCGTCAAATATGTGCACCACCGAAACTCGACATTTACATCTGCGATACAGATTATATGATGTATATTTGTTGTTTTCTATGTATTGTTGACTTTGTTATAATTGCGTTGTTCAGCATATATGTATTAACTGTGTTACAATAATATTTTGACGTTATCTCCATCATGTCTTTGTTTGCACCTTGCAACACATTAGGTGGGAGTATGGTATGATACCTCGCTGCAGCGTTCGGGCGCCCCTCCCCTTTGTTCCTACCTGGTGTGTGTGCGTTCTATTCTGGAATTGCGGTTCTTATGGGAGGTGGTGCGCGTGCGCAGTGTGGATGGCTTTGTCATCCGTACCGCTCCGGCGACCTCAACGCGCCACGCGCATGTGCGGAAGTTGCCTTCCTGCGCATGCGGTGTGGCGTGGGAATGTCGGATGTGGGGCAGCGGTGTGGCCGTCTTTGAGCGCTGCGCATGCGCCGCAGCTGTACCTCCTGATTAGACTGCGTTTAGACATGTATTTAAGAGAGGCTTGATCCATATGTGCTATCCCCCTAAGGAAGCGTTATTTACATGCGAAATGCGCGTTGGGGACGGGAGAAATAACAGCCCACCTTGGTAAGATTTGACATAACATCTTTTTCTATCTTGTTCTGGGATCCATTCACTCCACTTGGAATGATATTATACATCAGTATGATGTGATTAGTGGCCCAGTCACCTATATGGTGTTTTCAATCACGGTCACTTATCTAACCCTCACGTATTTTCATAGATAGATTTTTGTTGTATAGAGACCATTACCCCCTTGGTGGGTTTGCTGTATCCCCTGGCTTTTTTTGGATTTTTATGAACACATAGTATTGTTTGCACATATATCTTGGATTTTAGAATTGCTATATAATAAAAATGAGATTTTTTTATACCCAATACTCTCGATTTGTTGTTGTTTGTTAAGTATGTGCTATAGGAGAGGGGGTAATATATGGTGGCACCACAATCTTTGTATGCCCCAGTGCTATGTTAAAAGTGGTTGGAATATTGAATTGAGTACATTCAAGGTAATACAGCGAACCATACTGGTACAGTTAGTAAGTCTTGAGCAGTGGTGTTCAGTCTAGAAAACTAGTCAATCAAAAACAGGTAGCAAGAAATAACCCACCGCTAAGAGAACCAAAGGAAGGGAGGACACAGGAGGAGCAAAGGGAAAACAGACATGGGTTAAACAAACAGCTATTTACAACCTCTAGTCAATAACCAGAAAATATAACCAGAGAATGAATGCAAGTTTAGGGATCGGTGTCCAAGAGACGAGACCTCTCTGGTCGTGGGGGGAAAGGAGGTGTGTCAATAGAACACCAAGAAGGACCCAAGTGAGATCCCCGGCAAGAAGATCCAAATTAGGACCCCCCCTCCCTATAAGAGAGACCAGAAACCTTGTGCCACGCAGACTGGAAAACAGGGAAGGACAACCGAGACCGAAACTCCAACAATGACCTAGAAGAACTTGGCCGATCAATAACATGTTCAACAATGCAAGAATCGTAGTGCCCTAATCAGTAGTAAACATGGGAAAAACATTCTTTGATACAAGCCCACCCATCACCTGATTAAGCGTCCATCACAACCGAAGACCCGCAAGGAAGGACGCATAGGCCTAGTAGGAGCCGGGGGTCAAAGAGGAAGAAAGTAAGTGACCCCCTCAGCGTGGCGGAGAACGCCGGGGCCCCGGGGCAGAGGAGGACTGTCCAGGAGAGCGTTCTTTGCGGGATGGTGACCTCTGCCAGGCCGGTGGCAGAGGAGGGGGAGGAGTGGACAGTTCCCAGTCCTCCATCTTTGGCTGGGGGATCCGGAGGGCGTCGCAGAAGGCTGGGAGATCCGAGTAGGATTTGAGGGTAGCAGATCGACCCTCCCTGCGGGCCGTGAGGGTGAATGGAAAGTTCCACTGGTATGGAATGCACTGGTCTTGAAGAGTCCAAAGAAGGGGTTTCATGTGTCGCCTCTTCTGCAAGGTGAGCTACGAAAGGTCCGGGAAGAGCTGGATCGAGGAACCCCTGAATTCCAAAGAGCGTATACCCCTCGCCCTCTCCATGATGGCCTCCTTCAGGGTGTAGTCGTGGAAGCAGCAAATAATGTCTCTGGGAAGAGGAGATGAGCCTTTAGGATGCAGTGCCCTATGTGCCCTATCAAGCTTGAAAGTGGGGGGGGAGGCAGACCCCAACACTTGGGAAAACAAAGAGTCCAAGACCTCCTGCAAATTTTCATCGCTCTGGGGCTCCGGGAGGCCCCGAATCCGCACGTTGTTTCGGCGACTTCTATTGTCGAGATCCTCTAAATGGCGCACCATTTCTTTGACGGTAGACAGTTGTGCACAGATAGCTGGATGGATCTGGGCAATATATTTCCAAGTGTTGTCATGGTCATCCTCCAGGGTCTCCATCCTAGAAGCTATCATTTTAATATCTTGTCTGAGCGCAGCTATTTCCTCCTTGTTGGCATTTTTAACATCAGTCAGAAGGAGTTTCAGCTTCTCTCTGGTAGGTAGCTGATGAATTAGCTCAGCCCATGGCGGAGGCTGAGAAAGCTCCGGGCTGTGAGGAGCAGGAGAGAATGCAGGGGAGCCCTGCCAGGACAGAGGGCCGCTGCCAGAGTCCATGTTGTGAGAGTGAGATAGGGAGTCATGGCTCACATATTCCCCTGGTCCCCCAGGCTTGCAGAGGGGAGGACCAGAAGGAGTCACGGAGTCCTGGGAAGTGGCGAATGAAGCCTGCTGTGCCCTTGAGGACTTCGCCTGTGTGGCCCCAGATGCAGCCATGGCTGCGTATGAGCAGGGGGGTTGTGGAGGCAGAGGATGAGGCAGGGGCACTCCCAGGAGGGAAGAGGACAGATCGGAGCTAGGACGCGGTACCTGCTGCTGTTTCCGTCCGTCCAGCTGCTCTGCTGCAGTGTCGAGCGGTCCCTGCGCCGTGGTGAAGGCCCTCATTCCTGGCCGGCGGGGAGTGAGGAGGGGACCTGTGTTCAGGTCTGTCTGAGCAGGAGCCCCTGTAGCGGTACCCGCGGGGTGAGGCAGACCACGTGGTAATGGCGCCAGGGGAAAAGGAAGTGCGGTGGTCGGCTGCGCTCTCAGTAGGAACGCGTCCAGGGCTGTAACTGCCGCCAGGTGAGATGAAAGCCTCCCAGGGGTTTTCTGCTTCAGGTGGGCCTTCTTTTTACCCATTTAGGGTGTGAACTCGTAGGGCCTATCCCCAAAAAAAATTGGGAATTCGAAAGAGAACAGAGGTAAAATTTGATCATATATTTACTATTTTGCCATAGGAAAACCTTAAACTCTATCATTCTCTATCTGTAAAAAAACTAAAACGTAACTTTTTTTACATATAAAAATCAACCTCATACACTATTTTAAAAAAACCCGATTTCTAAAACCCCATCATTTAAAACCCTTTTTGCTTTGAAAAAAAGGGTAGCTCCCTTTTTATTAGCAAGTCTGGGGGGAGCACCACCTTTAACAGGGAAAGCCTTATTATACACCCCAAATTTTTGCTCCAGTAGGGGACCCCGCCCATCTTGGGCAGTCGTCCTAATCTCACGGACAAAAAAAACAAAAAAAGGCCCCTTGTGACACCCCCGCAGCAGGGGACACTTTAGACAAGGTGGAAATCACAATTAAAACGTCTATTGCCCCCCGACATGTTTCGCCCGCTAACCCGGGTTCATAGGGGTTAGAATTAGGGGTTACATTGTGGGCCATGCTTGATAGCAACCCTGGCTTTTGAGTTGCCCAGTAGGAACACGCCACAGAATCGAATGACCCGGGCTTGGGTTTTCTGAAAGAAGCCCGGGGCCACCTTTGACCCATTTGGTTATAGACCCATAATTGCACCTGACTGGAAAGAGCAGTGACACCCGAGAGGAACACAGAATCTTAGAGGGGGGGAAGGGGGAGTTGGGGCCGCCCCCAGAGGGGGGTGTTGTTAGGGATAACCACCCATTTTCAGTTTAGTTAATGTTTTTGCAATCTTTATATTTTTTAACGTGGTAGCTCTATTATGTGATGGCTGTAAAACAAGATTGTTGAGTTTAGGTAATTTGTTATATTACAAAAAAGGAAAAAAAATTTATACTTGCCCCCTATGTTTTTTGCAAAAAACTCTTTTTAAGCTGGTTGTATTGCAACGATATGAAAAAAAAGATGTCGTTATTTTGTTCTTTTGTATTGTTTGGGGATTCAATAAAATTTTTTTTTTTTTTTTTTAAATTTCTCATTTCGCTCCTTGATTGTTATACCCCAAGGTGTCCACAAAAGCACATAAAATGTCCAAGCCCCCCATGTGGAAAATTTTCTGTGGCCCAAGTCTGGGTTTTTTTACTTTGGGAAAGCATCTTCGTGTATAGCAAAAATTTAAAAAAAATCAATT